>NQII01000881.1:352088-405175 GCA_002778355.1 Clitarchus hookeri | reverse complement strand
GGGGGGGGGGGGCGATCATTCTGCACTTGCTCTTAGTGAAACACACACAGAGCCCAAAATACCCAAATTGCAGGCGAGAATGATAGAAGCATAGAAGACTACTAAGACAAACCCATACTTAAAGAAGTGGTCACTAGTGCCATTACAGAAGTAGACGAGAGGCACGTGCAGTCGTAATCTGAGCCCGCGCACACGGCCAGCCGCGCTGCACCAGGTGTTGAAGTGGACTTTGCCCTAGCGCACTGACCGCCGGGGGGAGGCTTGTCTCTCCAGCAGCTTGTTTTATTTCTAACACACGCCAACTTTAATTCATAGGAAAATACACATAGCTGATATCTGCAGGCACTAGTCAACACCAAGGAAGACACATGTTCAAGGGGACCCGGGTTCGATACTCAACTTGTTCGGCCCGAATTTATAGTTTAAAAATCACTCCAGGTGAATGCCAGGACGGTTTCTTGGTCGAGTCCTTACTTGTTCCCGCTTGCCGTAGCAACTCGAGATCCGTTTCGAAATAGTATACAATTTACTGTAATTATTATTTTAGCTTGCACATCACCTAGATAATGTAAACTCACGCTAATATTTTACGAGAATCTAAAACAGTCACGAATAAAATATATGTATATGTGTTAATTATAAGAGAAAGGGGGTTGCACCATTTTCTCTCACATCGAATCCGCAGTATCGGGCTTTCATAATCAGGAGCCAGCCACGTTTCGATGATGAAAAACATCAAAAATTGCAACACGTAATTCAGACAAATGTGTACGTATTAACTTAAAAAAAATCACTATATTGAGTACAAAGATTTATTTGGTATCAGCATTTCCTTGCATGTTTCAGGCATACCGAGATTCAATTTTGCATTTTAGATGTATTTAAATCTACAATTTTGCATACGATGCGTTGTTGGCCAGTCTGATAACTTTAGGAATATATATAGAATAGAGTCATTATTAATACAACGAAAGACTCCTTTCATCTGCTGATGCAATATATTTAGAAATATTTCCACGCCCATGTATACAGTGGTCAATTAATGTTAAACCGTTCGGGAGGAAAAAAATATAACAGAATATTCGACCCTCTCACATCTGCAAATACGTGTATAAACCTCCTTTCATGAATTAAATATATAACCTTTGTTGTGACGGGAAAACACAAGACATTTTCCACCGATTGCATTATATATATATGTATATATATATATATATATATATATATACACATACACACATAAATAAACCCAATTAAGGTAAGAGAAAACAGGCCACCCATTACAGAAATAGGTGGAAAAAAATTGCCCCAGTAACGAACTGAAGATAATACATTTCATGCCCCGAACAGTTCTACATGTTTATATTCAGAGGTGAAAAAAATCCTAGTATTTTAAATTGTATTAATCTTTAAACTTCTGAGGAAACTTCTATGTTCGAACTCCATAAAGAGGACGGTGTGAAATATTGAGCGTGTCCGGTCCTGTGTCGGTGCGCAATAATCACTCTTGGAAAGGATGCCTGATCTCCACCGCCACGTTTCCTGGTTCTCTGGGATGGTGATTATTGCAGTGTTGACAGAAGAAATTGTAAATATTTACGCATAGGGAATAGGGCTTTCATTTATTGCTGCCGTCATATAAATGGAATAAAAAAATACTTCATCTTTGGTAAAGGACTGAGGTGCGATGTTGAGAACTTTTACTTGTGTAAGCATAAGCTCGTTTTCACCTTAGGGCGCAAGGCATTATTAACAAACATGAGTAATTGCCAATATTCAAAAACGATTTAATGCATATTCATAATCTGATCGTGATCTCTGTTATACCCGACAGTTATGTTTTCATATAATATTTTTTTTCGTAAATATTCAAAGTGATGTTGTTCCATCGTGCTTGGTGTCGACGGCAGTAGTAGTTCAAAGATTATTTCCCGAGTCGATACATATCTGAGTTCATGGGAAACTATTTCTGCATTACATGCTCCCCGTCAATACTCTTGCTAATATTCCGTAAATAAAACCGGTTATAGTGAGTCATATCCGTGTGATTTTTCCTAAGTTTCTTCTGCGTATATTAGATTTCGTTCCGGCTCTAAGAGTTGCGAAAAAGGGAAGGGCCATATATATGATAATGAAGACAGTGTTGACGGTGAAAACAGTGGCAATTTTCTCGACGTCCTCACACATCTCTTCACCGGCTTTGCTGAAAAATGTGTCGCGAATAATGCAGAAGATGACAAGAACACGGACTACATAATTCCTGAAGACCACAGTGAACTAGTTCATAGATTCAGAGACTTGATTGCCTTGCACAGTAAAGATATATCTTGAATCATCAGTGAACTTTAAAGGGGTTACATCGAATGAGACCATTGTATACTATTCACCATCTGCAAAAATCATACAAATGCAAAGATTAAATGCATTGAAAAAATTGGATAATGCATTTATATTTTCTTAGTTGTGCACTTTTCATTTATTGAATCTTACCCTATTGATTTTCTGAAAAACGTATTACTTTAGTGGTGTATAAAATCGAATGCAAGGGTCTGATTAAAAGAAAAATTGAACGATAAAGTTCGTTACGGGGAATATGGTTCAATCTGAAGTATTATGTCTTTCTCGGGCTGTTTAAATCAGCTGAGTTTAGTTTGACAAACAAACGAACTGAGGGTAGGAATGTTTTTGAGGAATGAAAGTGTGAAAAGCTGGGAGCGACCGTGCCAGGAATCGAACTTGTCTCGTCGTGTTGGGGGGAAGAGGCCGAGTGAAGAATGGGCTGGTGTTGAGGTGGACCTCCTGTGTGGAAATGTGTGTACAATAGAAAGGATGCTGTATGTGTACTCGTGATGGGAAACGAGAGCTCCAGCCACTGCAGCCCTCCTCTTATGTGACACCATGGAAGACGTCATCGTTGCAAAATGGTCCTTGGGTGCCGTTTTAGATGGCAAGCCTGAACTGATGTGTCCAATTCTCAATTATTTCGCAGAATTCAGTAGGCCTTCTGAACTAAGTAATCTCTCCTGCAGCCTGATGATTTTTTTAAATTTTGCATGGGTAATAAACTTTATGTGCGTAAACATGAGTATTTTAAATATTTTTTTGGGAATCTATTGCTTATGTACTTGCATTATACCAGATTTTGCATCATCAAGGCATTACGAGAGGCCGATACAGCGCAAGTATGCTAGCATGCATAAGAACTCTTTCTGGGCATGATGGAGGTGCACAAAGTTTGTCGCAAAAATGAACACCGATAATGGGTGATTTACCTCTCGCTTCTGACCTTTCGAAAATTTATCGTTCGTATTTCTATGTGATACACTGGCAAGCCTGGGCTGAAATATTGACAACATGTATATGTAACTCTGCAGGTTCATAAAGAACTAGGGCCTATTTTAGAATCTGTATTTAGCTCTGATATCATGATGCGTACACTGTAACTTAAAAAAATTATATTATGGGACTGGACTTCTAGATATGTATTTATTTAATGGTCAGGTTTTTGGTTTGTGAACATAGACGTTTCCTCTTAAGATTCAAGGTTAATACAACTTAAAATATAACGGTTTTTTTTCACCTCGGAATATAAATATGTAACACTGTTCGGGGCATGAAGTGTATTATCTTAAGTTCGTTACTGGGCTATTTTTCTCCCTATTTCTATAACGGGTGATCTTTTTTCTCTTACCTTAATTTGGTTTCATGCACGTGTCTGTGTATATATATAAAATCGGTGCAAACATGCCTTAGGTTTTCCTGTTGCAACAAAGTAGTTAGCCAACTAGAAACATTGGCAGAGCAATTAAATATATTGGAAGGGGGTGGGCGGTTAGCCAATGAGAATCAGGGGTGGTGCAATTGGTCAATTAAATATATTGGTAGGGGGGAGTGGAGAGTGTCAGTGGAGAGAGGAGAGTGTCAAACAAATAAATAATAGGACACAATATTTTTCTTCACACATACACGCATTATATATAAATATATATAAATAAATATATATACATATACATATATATATATATTGCAAGTGTAATAACAATATTTTAGTCTATTTTAAAATGGAAAAAAATGTGTTCTTGATATGTAGTCTGTGGTTGTGCAGAAGCAGGTGAATTGACATTTTGTTTATTTTTTAGATATAATATCACATATAACTCCTGACTCGTCTGCTGGGCGCGGTTATGGGGACAGCAACAACAATGTAAAACAAATGGACAAACGAAAAAACCAAGATGGGGGTCAACCTAAGGGGAGAGACAAATTCCAGTCATGTACAAACAAATGACAAATACCAACATGGCGGACGGTGGCTGTGACACCTAGCAAGATGGCGGATGGTTGCACCTATCAATATGGCGGACTGCACCGACCAAAATGACGGACGCTGGCTCTGACGCCTATCAAGATGGTGGACTGCACCTACCGAGATGGTGGACTGAGTATGGGTAGAGGGGGACGTGGGGGACCTCCGGAAATTTGAGTTTTTTAAAAATAAGTTTTTTAAATTCATTAAAAAATATTTTAAAATAAATTTTAAATATTTTAAATATAATTTTTTATCAATTCTTTAAAAAAATTTGGATTTTTTATTTATTTTTTTTGGATTTTTTGGGTTTTCAATGTTAAAGGTCACCGGGGCCAAGGTCAGGGTCAAGATCACGTGGATCCAAGATGGCCACTGGCCAACCGGAATGACAGAGCACTAACAGCTCCGACGCTTCAGTCCCAGGTCCCGATGTACCAATCCCTCTACTGTCACCATTTAGAAAATATTTCCCTGATACACAAAAAGTTATATAAAAACAGCGCTTTCGATACATGTTCATGCATATCGAATTTGTTGGGAATAAAACTGTTATTTCCGTGGTTAATGTTATAAGTAATTAAATTTTTCCCGCAGCGCGATGTATCAGAAAGGCACAATTCGAAGGTTATTATTACGTTATTTTAAAGTATTCTACCTTTCCGACGTACGTATGAAGTGATTTTCAATAAAAACATGATAATTGGAATTCATTTTTATCGAACCGGGAATGGGATACGAGATCTCCCAAACACCATTACACTTCGCCATAGTTGTTTGAAGTTTGTTTATTGGGTGCAGAGATATGTCATCAAGGCTGCGAGTGTGAAAATGTGGAGTATTTCACAGCACAAGTGTACTACATTTAATAAGCGTTCTTTGAGCGGATACCGGAATAAAAAATATAAGCTTATATTTGAAGATTTTCTAGCTCCCAATATCTTCCAAAATGGCTACTAAAAGATGTTCAGAAATATTTATTTCATATTTTCTTTTGGTACATAATAAAAACCTTTATCGATATTGATAGAACTATTAATTATATTGGTCATTTCAATTAAAAATACCTGATGTCCGATGAAAAAAATTGGATTTATGAAGTTGACCCGCTGTAGTAGACTCCAGAAATTAATTTTGATTATTCGTTCAGTAGTTCTAGGTATATTATATTTCAACATAAACTTAGAGGTACCATCTTCCAAAATGGCGGATGAAAGAGACAAGTAATAAGGAAACTCTATACCCTCATCAGATACAGCCAGCCAACCAATATCGTTCAAGTCAGTTGTACCTTCTCTCAGATGTGTTACACCGTTGTGAATTATCTGTAAATCCGCGATTTTGAAAATAGGTTTACGAAGAAGTAAAATTACATCAAATAAGTATACAATAGAAGGACTTCACAAGGCCGAATTTTGAGAGGAATAAGTTTATTTATCCTGAAGATTTTAACTATACGGTTAAAAAAATTTATTAGCGAAATCTTTGGAATAACGAAAAAATATATATTAATACTGAACTTGATTCTTTTTTTTTAATGTTGTCAGCATACCAAATTTTAGTTCAAATTGTCTGCAAGGTTGTTGAAATAATACGTAGCACTTAATAATCTGCCAGTTCGAAATAAGCGTAAGATATTTAATTAAATACAAAATATGAGTTTTCTTATTAGGTAGGCTTACTACAAACACAGCGCGGGACAGGTGCAGTGAGAAGATAGGGTTTTATTAGTTACGTGAGTTCAAGTGAGTCTCAGCTAGCTTGCACGATAACGCTTTCAAACAAAACATATTTTTTAACATAGAAGAGAAGAAGCATAATGCAAGAGAGCAAGTACTAGTGAAAGAGTTAGAGTTGGCAGTTTTTGTCGAGTCCACGCATATTAATTTACCCGCAATTTTCAGGCTATTTAACATTTTGCAAAAACTAAAGCAGCAACGTGACTGGGGCAAAAATGCACATACTGGTGACACGGCACGTATGTCTGGCTGCAGATGACTTTAGCAAGATGCAGCTCGTGGTTGTTGATAAACAACGTTCACTATACATCGTAGACCTGCACGCGACAACAGACGCAGTCCGCCGCCGTATTTCATCACTGCCGAAGCTCAGAGCGGGGGTAGTCCAGGCCTTTACCACCAAAACTGGGTTTCATGCAGCCTACAGCGAGATTAGGAAGAAGCGAGATTAGCCCCCTCCCAACTCCCAACTCCCTGCACCATCCCAAACTGTAGTTACAGAAGTTGCCCTCCGCAGCTAACATTTGTGGGCAAACTGAGTTTCCCCAGTTAGCCCTGGTGTCCCAAAAATATTCCCCTCCCCACCCCTCACACTGCCAGCACAGGTGGAGAGGAGGGAGGTGGCACTGCCTGGTTAGTGACTCTGCTTTAGTTTTGTTGTTAAGTAAAAATCGGGAATTTTGAATATTGCAGGTTTTAAAATATCAAAACGGATTTTAATTCCCAACATTTGTTCTAAGTTCTCATAGATCGCAAGTGCGTATCGCGAGAAATGATTTGTAATTGAAAAATAAGTAATTTAATAATCGGTGATTTTAAGTGACTGGTATTTAAAGGGTGAATTTTCGAGTGATTTTAAGGTGCTGTTTTAATTAGAAAAATTATTTGCAGTTCACTAGTAAGTTATTTTTAATGTTGAGGAATTGGTTTGATTAAATTACGCGTATTATCTCGTGGGTGTGTGTTACTCTGCCGGGCGAAAGAAAGTTGATTGGGAAACTTGATTTTAAAAGATTTTAAGTCGCGAAAAGACGCCGAGGGCGTGTAAATAGGGATTTTAAAAAGTTTGTTAAGTTATTTATTCCATAATTCTTGAGAAAAGTAATTATTTTTGACGAAGAAAGCTTGAAAATACGAGCTGAGAGTTGTAACTTTAGTTTCACGGGGTCGGAGGCCTCTGATTGGCCGAGAGGGCACGCGGTGGGCGTGGCCTTCCTCCGCCGCTCGAGAGGTGGCAGCACTGTCGTATTTTTACGTGAAGCGCATCTTAAAGTTGAGAATTTGTATCGGGAAAATTAAAAACTGTTAATTCGGGTTGTAAAGTATCTAAATAACTTATTTTAATATATTTAAAGTAGGGGAGAACATTTTCCTGTAGATTTGTGTCTCGTTTGTAAGCGTAAATTGCTTTTTAAAAAATTTGGGTTCAATATTTGCGTTTATTCCGCTCGTCAGAGTATGTGTTTTGTTTCAAATACCAGGAGTTTCCCGGTACAACTTTGTAGGGAAAGGATAAAGTTAATTTAATTCACACAAACAGAGCTGGGGGCTTCTATAAATATAAAGTATTTTTGCAGGATTTGTTATCGATTGGCTTTGCGCCATGTATGGGGCGGAAATGTGCCATGATGACTACGAAGTTAGACTCTGATTAGCGCATTAGCGAGTTCATGTCTTGGAGTGCCTCTCCGAGTCCTCCTGGCACAGACACTGTATTGGGTTGTGGAGCTGTTTGCCTGTTTCCTTCGTAGTAATCTACTAAGACCCGGAGAATACTGGGCCTGACTGACACGGCACGACTGCAGCTCGGTCCAGGACCCACTTGAGGGCCAATAAGAAACGAGAGCGACACGCGGAGGAAGCAGACGAGAAGTGCAGTCAGGACGAAGGACGAAGGTACAGGACGCAGAAGGCGACAGGACACGAGTTGCCTCTGCATCTCGCAGTGTGTACCCATGTAGGGTTTGAAGCAACTGCGTGGTACTAACGTTGCATACATGTACTTTGACAATTATTATAAAGTCACATTTATTGATGAGAAAATTAACTTATTTTTATAATAGTATATTTAACTTACGATTAAAAATTCTGTTTTATTGAGAATAAGTAATTCTTTCATAAAACAGTCATGCCTTAGAAATAATTTTAAATATCTTTTAGTAAAATAAAAGTAATGAATCAAATGAACCTATCGAGTGCGCTATTCATCTCAAATCATTACCACGAAGCGAGGCTCCTTTATCCTTTCACTCGTCACAATCCCTTCCTTAGTAATTCATCACATAGCAAGCACAAATATTGTAGTCATTGTGTAATAAGAACTGTAGTACTTATTGCTTGTAAGAATAGCTAGGTATCAACTTTGTGACAGCATTCCTATCTCTCACCGTTAATGAGAACCCACTAGTTATAGGACACAGCACTAAGACATACAAACAGTAGAGCCAACTTGTAGAGCAAGAGCAGGGGGAGGGGGAGAGAGACGAGTGTGAAGTGGACTCACCAGTCATCGGGGTCGCAGTCACGGAAACCCTTAGCGAAGGGGTTGCTCGCGATCTTCAGCTGCGTTATCTGCAACAACACAAGCCAACCAAAGCTCGACATTACAGTCTCACTGACACGCACCTACAACACCACATGCACCCTGGTTACTTCCTTACTCACTCTGCCAATGTAAACTATCTGAAGTCAACAACTTACAGCAAAGTTACTACATTTTATATCAAGAAACGACCAACTCACTTCCGCACTTAATGTTATTGGAGAGAAAAAAATGTTATTAAATTTTTATTACTAATTTAATTCAAACACGATTTATGTGTAATATATCTAGAAAATAAACAAGTCTATTCACCTGTGTCTGCACAACCACAAACCACATGTTAAGAACACATTTTTTTTTCATTTTAAAACAGACTAAAATATTTTTATTACACTTGTAATATATATATATATATATATATATATATAAATATAATGCGCGTATGTGTGAAGAAAATAATTGCCACCTATTATTTATTTGTTTTTTTTTCGTGGAGTTTTTTTGTTGAATAATATTACATTTGCAGACGTTAAAATGAATTTAGTGAATACGTTTTAATATTTTGGTTAAATTCTGTAAATTAATTGTTCTAATTTATTTAGGGTTTCTTGAAAACACTAAAATTCGAATTATGGCGTGCGTCTTTCAAAAACTGCGCAATTTTTTTTATTAATTTATACAAGCCACGTTGCGCAATTTCTACAAAAATCGAAACTTTTGAAACAAATATCTAAGGTCTTCCCCTCCCCCCTCCGTTTTTTGCTATCAAACGCTTTTAAAGAATCTGAGAGCAGCCCACATAAAATGCGATGGAAGATAACTAATGAAGAGGTTGTAAATAACCAGTGTTTGATTCAAACCCACACGAACCTCGCATCCGTCAATCTAGCTACACGAGGCGGTCAAAGTCTCGTTCACCAGGTTGTGTTATAGGCTAGTCAACTTTGAGAGCGGAATGTTAAGAGGCGTGTCATTATCTCTCGGGAATGCGCATTATGTACCTCATGAACCCTACGTGCATAGCACTGAACCGTAGATAGAATACAAGGTAGAGTGCGCACGTGGTCTGCGCACAGCCACTACACGTTTTCCAACACAAGACTACGTTTCTTCCAATACAACTGTCAAAAACAATGTGAATGAGATTTGAGGCGAAAACACGAAGTTAGATTTGTGTATGTTGCTACGCTTCCTCTGTCCTAATTGTGACTCATCTACGTCATATTGAAGTTGGCCGAAGTACTTTTCCCATCCAAAAGTGAGGGTCTGTTGAAAGTTAAATTGTAAACAAACATGTTCATCACTGTTTACCACGTGACTTAGGCTTTTGCACTAACGATAGGCTATAAGCGCGGTGGGCGAAAATTGGTCTACCTCGCCTTTAGTCTACGCTCTGTACTGGTGGCTGTCCGTCTACGACATCCACCACAGGGCTTCAATTGGCAGCCCTGCACTTTCAAGGCCTGATAACATACGCAGGGAAGTGGTTAACTTTGGTTCGCCATTTTAAACACGCTCTTCCGATACATTCATTACTAAAACGATCTTAAATACCCTGCTTGAGCCATATCATTACAAAATTAAAGAAAAAAAAAACTAATTACGGACACATTGCGGCAAAGAGGACTAGCTTCTCGTGGTGGAAATTTAATAAAATAATGTTACAAAGTGAACACCATATAGAAACGTTTATCAATTGTTGACTATCTGACTACTGGTTTACACAGCTGGAAAGTAGAACCAAAATCTCTGGAAAAGCACTCTTGACTGGTTACCGCTAATATAACACAGCATGACGGAAGTTTTTCATTTGTTCCGACAGTGAGGGGAGAATTATACTGGTGTTCCATCGGAAGTAGCACAGTTGTAAAAGTATGCAAGTACAGGAAAACTGAGATGTCAATCGCAATATGTCATCGTACTGCAAGAGATACTGTGTGTTACAAAGACAGTCAGACGCATCCAAAGGCGCCAACCGAGTTATTTTTTGTCAGGCTCTCTCAGACTACATTACATTTTTGTAGAACCGACAGAGGTAGAAGGAAGGTGAATTATTGTAAAGAAATTATTTCCATTGTAGAGGCATGCGTGCGTATTGGTTCTGTTAATGACAGGCGCCAACAACTCCACGCATATTGGAAAACGCAGTGCCTGTCATCGTATTAATGAGTCCGAATTGCGTTGCGTAAGCTTGAGCACGCAGAATGGCGTGCAGATGTGTACACGCAGTCAGTTATACGACGACGAACTATCTGCACCCTGGCTGAACAATTGATTTCAGTCGACATTTAGGAAAGTGTCGACGTAATCCCCTTGCCCTCGTGTCAACAAACTTTCCTACTCTCTCTTTAGAAAATGACTTAGGCTTGAGCTGCGAACCACGAATGCAGCGCTGTCGTGCAAGTTGTAACATTAAGGTCCCCGTCTACCTGGCGCTTCAACTGCTTTGCAGTGTGTTGCAACCGCATTTCTCTACGAACCCACTTAACGCGCAGTTGAGAGCCTCGCGCAAAGCAGGGACGGAGAGCACTGGTGGCGCGTGGCTGTGTTGTCGCTCTTTCGCTTCTCAACCGCGGAAGTGAGCTGCAGGTGGGCGGCGCCCTCGGGCAGGTTGTTCTGACGGTGCTATTGGCGGAAAAGCAGTCCTATGTCGAGGGGCGTGGCTGTTGCGCAGCTATGACGCAGGGTAGAGGAGCAGGAAGACAACAGACTCACCCTGTGGTTCTGGTAGGCGGTGACGGCGATGAACCTCGTCTCAGGGAAGATGAAGGTCTTGAAGTTCTCGCACGCGGTGTCCGGGTCCATCACCTCGCTCTTGGGCGGGATGTAGACGATGTGGAAGCGAGGTTGGTAGCGGTGCATCGAGTTGAGGATGATCTGCACACACAACACACTCCTCGTCACAACTCGCCTTCTCTCACGCCACCTGCCTCACTATCTAAACTCGCTCCTACTTTAACAACCAATCAAGGTTGCTCGCGGTTGTCTCCGCACTACCTCTGGAAATGTCACTGCGCCTACCTGGGTGTGTTTCAACGGGCACATCGACTGTCATCTGCCCAGCAAAGTTGCTGACGACAAGAGGACAGGAGTGCAGCGGAGAGGTTTGGACGGCTCTTAAGGCTCCCACCTGCCTGTATAGCTTTTCCTCTTTGATAGGCCGAGAAGTACGGGAGCTATAAGGGTGACACTAGCACGCACTACAAGTGCTCCTCCCACCATTAAGTGCAGGACTGTAAACGCGCGTGCAGTGTTTCCTTTGTGCTGTGTATGGGACTTTCAGCGGCGACCATCGCCTTACTGGTGGAAAATCTGAAGAAAAGTTCAATACAGGCTGCTATCGCAGTTTGGCTCTTGTCGGGCTAGTATGTTTAAAGATACAGCAGTCTGAAAAAGCAGTCATTAACTATATTGGAGGATTCCAAAACAACATTTGCAGCATGCGTGGTAACTTTAAAGTGCCATTACGTTCTCGTCTGGGGCAGACTATGACGTCGTTTCGTAGGTAAATATACTGGAGGCACGTCTAATAATTCCGTCGCAAAACCAGGATTTCAAACACTTTGCGACGCAGTTGAAGCGCCAGGCAGGCGGGCGGGGTCGTGGGAGCAGTTCTCACTTCTCTGCGGGACCCTTGTGTTACAATCCGCCATTGTTTCACACGTTGTATAGGTGCGTTAGTACGATGAAACAGACGAAAGTTTAAAACAATTGTTACAGAAAGAAACGTAAAAAGTAATGCAGACGCAAGCATGCTACCACAGTCGGTAAGTTCGTAGACTAACTGATGCTCCGAGTGTAGGTTGCCACGCACCATGACGTCCGCCAACTACTAAATGTACTGCCTATAACTAAGTGGATATATAGGATGTTCCGCGACGAAACAGACTAACTTCGCCAGCGTGTTCTACAGGTAATTGGCAACAAAAAAGTAAAACAGTCATATAGGGTATGAAGTCTCGTTTGTGTGTTATAGTGGCGGAAGTGCAATAAATACCATGTGTGTAATAACTGTGAATATCTTTATTGACATTGATTTAATGTCAGAGGTCTCAGACAAGCTGTAAAAATGGGCCCTACCTGACAGTAAGCAGGCTGCGAACGTTGCACCATGGGGTTCTACCACTGCAGGTCTGCAAGTTCGTTTCGTGGTTGAGTGGTGGCATTAGTGATCGCCCGTATCGACTGGTCCACTGTGTATAGTTTCTGTACAATGTATACACCACTCTTCAGGCAGCCCCAGAAGAAACAGTTCAATGAGGAGAGGTCAGGAGACTGCAGCGGCCATGGGACTGGGCCGCCTCTTCCTATCCAACTGCGGGATACTCTGCGTTCAAATATTCAGTCACAGCCCTTTTGAAGTGCGAAGGTGTAAGTGTTGCATTTCCGCTACTGTAATTCTGAAATGAGCCTTAATAGCAAACATGTGTGTATGACTTATTTTTAATGCGGTTTCGTTGCGGAACGTGCTGTATATTAAAAAGATGGAATGTGTCCCTGTGGATAACAGAAGTAGCGGCAGGCAGTACTCACGTGTCCGTTGTCGTCGAGCTGGTTGTTGGTAAGCTTGAGCCTGTCGAAGGACACTCCCTGCTTCATCCACTGAGCGCCCGTGGCCGGGGAGTCAGGATGCACGTGTATCCTGGGAGGTGAGATGGGATCCGCCTTGCCTGCGACCACCCAGCTCGAGCTACACACGACACACGTCCTTGCACACTAGTTGCACCTACAAGTACAGTGGCTCCTCAGTGTAGCGATGCACGCCAACATATGTACACCATCTACTGTAACTCATGTCATATGTTCACAATATTCCTGCGCCTCATGAAAACAAATCTTGACAAAGTCTACATAACTACACAAAGGGACGACGCACCATATTCGTCCGCTCTCTCTTTAACAATATTTTGCATTAAAACTATTTATTACTAGGAATTACCAAACACACATATATTCTCTCCGTTATATTTAATATTAATTATATATAAATACTATTTTTTTATGAATAAAATAGAAGTAAAAGATCAATTTAACAAAAAAAAGATATTATTTGCTAAGAGAAGTGTAAAACGCTTTTGACACTTGGACTACAGGATACAACAAAACTTCTCATACGAAGTGTAATTTTTCAAATCTTTGATTCAGAAAGCGTGAAAATATTATGAACAGACTGTACACACACTACCTAAGTTCTCATAAAAGCACGATCTATGTTGCATATTTTAAAATAAGAATGTTCTACAAAATGTGTGTACTACAGCAGTGAAAAACTACACACACCCTAAAAAAAAAACAGGCACGCAACATTGTGCAAAATCCGTAAGATTTAATACAGTAAACAATTATCCAGGCCATGTTTACCGTATTACTTTTCTCTATTGTTGTCGAATATGCTTACCTCCTAAGTGGACTGGTCTTTCTTTTGTACGAAGTTTCCTGTGTTGTCCCGGTACAGTGTTTGACTCGAGTTCGACATTACACACAAACAGGAGCCAAGTGAGTTACTGCGTGTGTGGAACTGTTAGGGTCCTGCTACAATGAGCAAGTGCACTGCCGGGCTGAGACGCGTGCTTGCACAGTCTTATCTCTCTATGTTTTTTTTCCATAGACTAAAAGTGAGGTAGACCAATTTTTCGATTTCTGCGCATTTACTCAACATTGACCTACACTAAACCAGTACAACTGCCAAAATTATATGTTCAACAGTGATAAACGTGTATGTTAATATCTAAATTTATAAAAGACAATCCCTCTTATATGAATAAAATGCTTTCACTTTATTCGAATTCAATCAAACTGCATTAGAAAATGGCTAGAGGAAGTATACAAACGTATCAAAGCATTTGTGTACACACTTACATAACAGTATTGTAAAATCAAATCTAATCCATGTCGTTTATGACAGTCGTGTTGACGGAAAAGTATTTCAATGTTGGGACACACACGGTTGTTTTGCGCAGCCAGCGTGATCGCTCTACCCCATATTCACTCTACGGTGTTTTTGGCTGTGACGTCACTTTCACTGCCCCGTTTTTGTACCTACGGTGCCGTCTTGGTAGATATAACCAACCGTTATTCTCCACCGGCAGACGACCAGCATTTTAAATTTTAATGGCCTTCTTATGTGCACCATGAAAATCGTGAGCCAATGAGTTGCGTGAGAAGCGAGAAGTACGTGCCACCATCACTCCGCGTCTGTCCTACGTAGAAGCTGCAGTTTCCACAGCGCCAGTTTGCCTCCAGATGATAGCTGCAAACTGAAATTAACTACCACAAATAGGCGAATGAGAAGAGAAAGAAATTGTATTTATTGGCAAACACGTTGTTTTGGTGAATTAGATGACAATTTTCGTCTCTGAAGTCTCATAATAATGGCCTCTTTCGAACTTACTCGATAATCAACTCACAACAATTATTTCCACTCTCCAGTTTCAGTGCTTCCCTGACCTTGACGCCAGTGACGCTTGTTCAAAGAATCTCGAATTATTGGAGATTGTGTTTTGACCCTTGTTGCAGCTGGCTGACGATAGTGCACGCGTGTTGCCCTCTGTCGCTCACGCACGACACGGTCTTACAGTAGTAGGACCGATAATTGTGGGCATGGCTTAAGCGGCCTTTCAACTGACTCCTGTTCGGTGAGTGCGGCGTCATACTAACATCACAGTTGTGGTGTCTGTCAAACAGCAGGATGTGGAGAACCCTTGCTTGGTGTCTGTCAGGCAAGTCCGGGGAGATCTTTCTCTACGAGTGGGAAGGGATGGACAGTGAAAACAGCTAACTGGGCAGGGGGAGGAGGGTGTTGTTTCCAAGAAAGGCTGACCATTTCTGCAACGGTACTTCGGACGATGGTACTTAATTCAACAGTACTTCAGTCAACTGCACTTCGGTCAACTGTACTTCAGATAATGATACTTCAGTCAGTGGTACTTCGGACCATGGTACTTCAGTCAGTGGTACTTCGGACCATGGTACTTCAGTCAGTGGTACTTCGGACCATGGTACTTCAGTCAGTGGTACTTCGGACCATGGTACTTCAGTCAGTGGTACTTCGGACCATGGTACTTCAGTCAGTGGTACTTCGGACCATGGTACTTCAGTCAGTGGTACTTCGGACCATGGTACTTCAGTCAGTGGTACTTCGGACCATGGTACTTCAGTCAGTGGTACTTCGGACCATGGTACTTCAGTCAGTGGTACTTCGGACCATGGTACTTCAGTCAGTGGTACTTCGGACCATGGTACTTCAGTCAGTGGTACTTCGGACCATGGTACTTCAGTCAATAGTACTTCGAACAACGATATTTCAATCAAAGATAATTCAGTCAATGTTATTTCGGACAATAATATTTTAGTCAATGTTACTTCAGACAAAGGTTCTTCGGACAATAAGTCAGTCAACAGTACTATAGTCAGCAGTACTTTGGACAACGGTACGCTACAAAGGATGCTCCTCCATCACACCCTTGAGCGGGCTTTCTCAGACATAAAGTTTGTAGTGATATGGCAGTATCGTAAGAAGATAAGACATGGTCTCGTAGTACCCACGAGCACATGTCGTAACCATGCTCACACCAAGCCGCAGCAGTGTAAAGGCCACCGCTGCAGGCCACATACAGCAAGGGAGAAGGGTGTGTACCTGTGGAAGGCGTAGCGGTACCTCTTGTCGTCGCACGGCACGAAGTCCATGACGAGCATGTAGTCCGCCATGGGGTCGAGGCCATAGGCACGCGCCTTCAGCGTGGGGAACATCCTCCTGCAACACACGACCAGCACTGCAGGCCGCCGGCTAGGCGCCACCTACCACACAGCCACTTCAACAGCGCTCCTCGCCTACCACCTAGGCAAACCGGGTTCGATTCCCGGTGGGGTCACTCCCGGATTTGCGTACGTGGGAATCGTGGCTGACGATGCCACTGGTCGGCGGGTTTTCTATGGTATATCCCGTCTCCCCCACTCTTGCATTCTGACACTGCTCCATATTCACCTCGCTCCGCTCTCATTGGCTCTCAATACCCGCTATTCAGGGCAGCCCATACCTCTCCACTTGAACAAGGAGAACGAACACTTAGCCACGATACCCCGAGTAAGTTTTATCCCCAACAGAATACTGGACTTGGTAAAAGCTTAAATAAGGCTCCTTAATGAAGCCTGTAATCTTGCATCTAGCTCAACCACGTGTCAAGCTTGTAGCAGGATTGACTATTTACGCTTGCTGCGGCCAAATACAAGTATAAATAAAGCCATCTGCATTCTTGTCATTAGTAAGTATGTGCCAGTAATGAGAAATCTGATTTGAATAAAGCTTGAACGGCACGTGGTATGACAAGCTTGCTCGGCAAGGCAAATTCCAGTAAGATGGCAGAATTGCCGCAGGCTTACATGTTATCTGGAAGTACACTCAAGTTGCTAAGCTCAATGCTAAGAGTTATAACAATTTTTGCTGCGCAGATTTCGTTGCATGTGACTCGGACTTCCTCCGTGTTTTATGTGCACCAATGGGTTTACTACAATTCCAGTTCTCATTAAATAAATGTTAATTTTCTAGATATTTCGCTTTTTACTGTGTTAAAACCAATGTAAATAATAACCGGAATTCAGATGTGCGCACGCTAATATTTGCGCCTGTACCTTTGCAGGGAGGTATTTCCGGACTCATGTTCCTTGATACAATACGCTTGTTTTCGCGTTATCTATTACCCGTTCAATTTACGACCCCCAATTCCCAAACACCGTGTATAACACGTGTTTCGGAATAATGCAACCAAACTTTGGCAGGGGCTTGCTGATGTGAAAAGAATAAACTGGAAATGTGGCACTCATGGCTCATCTCAAATAATAAGGGCTGCAGAAGCCCTTAAAGGCGGAGTTCTAAAAGCATTTTATGTGGGATATTATGACAATTTCTTTTATGAGAGGAGCATAATTTGGTATACGAATTAATTAAACCTAGATTTTGGGTAAAATGAAGGCATGGTATGACGTACTCAACTGTATTATGTAAAAAAAAAAAAACAGCGATTAGCACCCTGTTATTACATACAGCTTGGTTGTCTTGAGGTAAAATTGATGTTTGATGCCCTCGTATTAAGTAGAACATCGTAATTAACCAAAAAGGCACTCTTGTTGCAACTGTCTAGGGCACGCCGTTTTCGTGTAAAACGTACATAAATGTTTCAGGAGTAGCAATACTATGGCCTGGTGGGTAGGCAACACGTCTTACACCCGGAAGTGTACACACGCTGGCTGTAATACGGTGTCACACGCTCAATAATTATCGCCAAAAACAAACCGGGAGCAAACAAATTGCAATTAGTAAGTGCGCTACACCGACGTTTAGTTGTGATCGGTGGCACGTAATGAAGTATGGGGATAGAAACAAAGACAAGAGGTTTCTGTGCAACTGCCTAACTCTAGCCGGTCTGCAGACACTGTAACAACATGTGTTAGCAGGTAGTCGAAAAAGTTTAAATGTGTGGATGAATTATCCTTGATTTGATGTGATAAGAAGAGTGTAGGGATAATTCATTATGGTGAGAGCAGTGTGAATCTGTAGTAATTCCTTTAATTAATAAGGTTAGTCACAATATATTCAGAGATGTTGCATATATAGTAGTTGCTATGGTCACAGAAGGCACTAACTGACAGCATGAGAAAACAGACATTGTAGCCATTACAGCTTCTTATTGGAAAACGACTTCATACTAGCAACTGTTCGAAAAGCACACCTCCAGCCTTAAGACATCTAGTGTGTCTCGCATCTTATCGCAGGCAGCCATGGCCCTCGCTAACAAGTCCTCCTCAGATTCAATGGGTGCCTTGTATACCAACGCCTTGATGAATCCGCACAGCCAAATGGCTAATGGGGTAAGGTCTGGCGAGCGTGGTGGCCATGCAGCAGGCCCACCCCGTCCTATCCATGGATCGGGATATGCTTCGCTCACGTGGTCGCACACAATTCTCGTGAAATGGGGCGGAGCGCCGTCGTGTTGTAGCCACATCCGTTGTCTGACGGTGAGCGGAACATGCTGCAGTAAGTCTGGCAACGTGAACTGCACAAAATACTAATACTGGGAGCCTGTAAAATATGTTGGTAGCAACTTTAGCCTAACATGGTCACCAAGTACTTCAGCCCAAAATGTCGATCGAATATCGGTGCTTGTGGCCCCTCATTTCAGTTGCAGGTGGGTTAGTCATCCCAGATGTGGCTATTTCGACTATTAAAATACCCCTCCTGTGTGAATGTGGCTTTGTCTGTGAAAATAACAATAGAAGGAAAATCATGAATCATTTCATAATGATGCAGGAACACTGGAAAAAATATCGAGGAGCATAACCCACTGACTGCAATGCTTCCTTGCACTTTTCGCTCACTCTACGGTTGCAGCAGTTGTTCACGTAGAACATGCCATAATGTCGCATTCGGTGCATCCATTGCACGTGATATAGCCCGGGTGCTAGTAGAAGGGTTGTCCTCTGCACTCTCCAAGACTGCCTTTTCCAAATGTGGGGTCCGAAATCCTCTCTGTTGACGTGGTCCACCTCGCCCCCAAAACGTGCCCGTTTCTCGTAGTCGCCGCGTGACATTTGCTAACGTATGACTGTTAGGCTGACGTCGTGCAGGATATCGCTGGCTGTACAAACACGCAGCTTTCCTTCCGTTTCCTCTAGATCCTCCATACACCAGCAGTACGTCCGTCATCTCCGAAGTATTGTACGATGCCATGTTCCTCTCTTGCAGTAGTGAAGCTACGCAATGACACGCAGTGAATAACAGGCTGCTCTGACATAGAGGTTGGGCACTGGCAACGTTGGGGTGGGGACTGCTATGACATTGAACAACGTTCGTCCACCATTGCAAGCACGGTTCAGGTAAACAAACACTGCCTGTAGTACTAGGTTACTGTTTTCCGGTAGGATGCCAGTGTCTTCACGCACAACCCGCTAAAATATACGGTTACAGTATCTGCAGAACGGCCAGTGTTAAATAGTTGCACACCCTTGCTTTATAATGTGCAACTAAACACAACTAATTGTCGGTGTAGTGCGTTAACTAAATGTAATTTGTTCGCTACCGGTCGATTTTTGGCGATAATTATTCAGTGTGTGACGCATTATTACAGCCAGTATGTGTTTACCTACTCGTGCAGGACGTGTTGCCTACCCACCAGGCCATAGAAGTGCTACAACTGAAACCATTGTGCGTGTTTTACACTAAAACGGTGGGTCTTAGACAGTTGCAACAGGAGTACTTTTTTCTAGCTAATTACGACAAACTGCTTAATACGATGACATCACAATCGATTTTACCCCAAGGCAACAAGGCTGAATGTAACAACAGGGTGCAAACTTCTATTTTTTACGTGATGGGGGTCAGTACGTCGTACCATGAGTTTATTTTATCCAAGATCTTGGTTTAATTAATTCGTATATCAAATATTGTCCAAATGTTCTTCAAACCAATCGCGAACAGTTGTGGCCCCGTGACATGGCGCATTGTCATCCATAAAAATTCCACCATTGTTAGGGTACATGAAGTCCATGAATGGCTGCAAGTGGTCTCCAAGTAGCTGAACATAACCCTTTCCAGTCAATGATCGGTTCAGTTGGACCAGAGGACCCAGTCCATACCATGTAAAAACAGCCCACACCATTATGGAGCCACCACCAGCTTGCACAATTCCTTGTTGACAACTTGGGTCCATGGATTCATGGGGTTTGCGCCACACTCGAACCCTACCATCAGCTCTTACCAACTGAAATCGGGACTTATCTGACCAAGCCACGGTTTTCCAGTCATCTAGTGTCCAACCGATATGGTCACGAGCCCAAGAGAGGCACTGCAGGCGTTGTCGTGCTGTTAGTAAAGGCACTCGAGTAGGTATTCTGCTGGCATAGTCCAGTACAGCCCAGGTTCGCCGCACTGTCCTAACGGACACGTCCGTCGTACGTCCCACATTGATTCCTGCGGTTATTTCACGCAGTGTCGCTTGTCTGTTAACACTGACCATTCTGCGCACACGTCGTTGGTCTCGGTCATTAAGTGCAGGCGGTCGGCCACTGCGTTGTCCATGGTGGGATGTTATGCCTGAAGTTAGGTATTATCGGCACACTCTTGACACTGTGGATCTCAGAATGTTGAATTCCTTAACCATTTCCGAAATTGAATGTCTCATGAGTCTAGCTCCAACTACCATTCCGCGTTCAAAGTCTGTTAATTCCTGTCGTGCGGCCATAATCACGTCAGAAACCTTTTCACATGAATCACTTGACTACAAATGAAATCCCAACCAATGCACTGCCATTTATACATTTTGTACGCGATACTACTGCCATCTGTATATATGCATATTGTTATCCCATGACTTTTGTCACCTCTGTGTATAATAAGATACAATATCGTTTGTGATGTATTGTTATTAATAAAATTATAATGTAACTTTGCGTTGGAATGACTACTAGCTACCTTAAGAACTGGCGTTGGATCTGGACACCAAACAACATAGGAAAGTCATTCTTTAATGTTTACCACTCGGCCTTTCCCTCCCCCAGGCAGACTAGCATGCTGCTCCATCGCCAGTTGTCCAGGGCAAACTGACAGCTGACCTATCTGGCGTCACAGCCTCTCCTCCACCCTTAACACAGGAACCAGCGACTTGGAAGGACGAGCAAGAATATTCTGGTAACTAGGACCCGCGTCATAATATGGCATTAGGAGAAATTTCTCGGCTATGACCAATTACACTATAAATACCACTATAGTTGGAGATTCAGCAGTCTTGTGGAAGCAATCTGGCTTAAGTGTGGTGATCGGGCGAAGTCAGTTCCAGCAAAGGACATCTGCGGAGAGTATGGACGGTGACGGATATTGCAAGACAGTGGTAGACAAGTGTTTGTGCTGTGGACAAACGATGGGCGTGTTACCCGACGAGTTGATGGCTACTGTGCATGAGGGTGCTCGGAGATCTCTAGTACATTGCAGACTGGTGGTATCTGGACTGAACTGAGGTGGAACTGTATTAAAATGTGATACAGACTTAATTGTAAATATTGGAACTGTCAAATATGGATATATAATTTATGGAATAATTCAATAGGATTTTATACTCTGTTTATTGGGACTGATTTAAGTTATTCAATTACATGAACTTCTTTGAGGTAATTGTAATTTGTGTTCATTGAATCTATTATTTGTAAATAGTAAATTATAGCTTTTGTGAAATATTGAGTCGAGAGTATTCTGTTTGCAGTTATGGTATATAAATTAGGAAATTATAATTAACTATTTTATATAATCAAGACTTCCATCCCTTAACAAACCTGGCTAAGCCCACTGACTTTGAGAGACAGTAACTATCTGAATGCAATACAGCTCTGGCAGTATGAAATTGTTGTTAATAATGCGCTATCTGGTGACTGGTGTGAATGGAGAAGTATGGTACCGAGGAAACACTATCACAGTGTTTTGCTGGAACTCACTCACTGGGTCTGTTAGTGAAAACTGCCAGAGTATTCGTTGAAAGTCCCGATGTTCAGGCATCACCCAAATCTGCTTGTACATATTTTGAACATACCAGTATACCCAATGAGGTGGCTGCAAAATCGCACAAGAATAACACACACATCAGTTTGTAGCTTTGGCCCGGTAAGGAGGGTGTCATTTAGACTAACACCACAGTTGGTCTTCGTAGATAGGTTGAAGAAAACACACAATTTAGTGGTTGTACCCTGTGGCTTTAGAACAAGGTGATGAGGGATGTAGTAGACATTCCAGTAATTTTCAAGTCATGCAACAGTTGGCATGTGCCAAGCAAAGAGGTAATCCTACATGAAGTCAATGTACTAGTTTTAGAGCATACAGGTTCTTTGGGAGCGAAGTTCTAGGGTCTGTTAACAATTTAGAGTATGTATACGATATTCACCAGTACAAGTACAATATCACAAAATGTCAGACGCAATGTAGCTTTTTGATGAGTCTCTATCACAGGTAATTTCATATAACCGTTTACATGTTACATCATCAGGAGATTTGTGCAACTTGAAGGGAATCTCCTCCAACTCCCAGAACTGCCTCACTCCAGTGTCCAACGATGGGGATGCAGAAAAAAGGCTATAAAACAAGTCACTTCAGAAAGCAATGCTTGAACCCTTCCCATCAGCACCCACCCTAAAACAGTCCCATCAGCAACTGGCATTTCATACTCACCTTCTCGCTCACTACCAATCAGCAATGAGGGAAACATATCTACTCCAGTGAATATGTAAATGGGGCCGGAAACTTTGTAGGAAGGATCGGCCAAAGGCAGAACACCAACGTGCTTCAAATTAGATGTAGGCAGCAATGCATTATGCAGATCAATGGTAATATGTGATAATATAAATGCATCAATTTGGATATTAGGTGTGGACATTTCAAGTGGGCGGAGATAATGCCCAACAAAACCCTTGGCACAACAAAACGAAGGCACTTTATCTATAGCAAATCGTTCGTTAGCTGTTTTGCAGCCAAACACCATACACTGAAACAGTTCATGGGCCTTCTTACAAATAAGCACACAGTTCACAGTTGACATTGCGACAGTACTCGCGACAAACATAGACGAGAGGAGCTTGCCTTCACCACACATTACATAACACATTGCAGAAATATCAGCTTTGGAGTAATAGGTTCAATGTCCAAGTACCTGCTATAACTCTCTAAAACTCGTGTTAAGTCTTCAACGCTTGGGAGTTTATCACCTGGAATCTGTATTTGCCATTGCTTCCGCAGGACAGAATCGGGCCTCCTCTCTAGAATGTCAGCCCACAAGGAGTCCGACTGCTTCATTGGAAACTACAACGCTCCCAGAGCACCTGTGTTCTCGGTAATGTTCGCGCTGATGTGGGGGAGTTCAAGAAGTCTTACGGCGACGTCAGAAACTCACTGATGTGATGAATATTTACGAGATGTCGGTTGTTGTAACTTCTAACACCTTCCATGCCATGAGGAAGTTCGCCTCTGTCAATGTTAGGGACTGAATCAGCGATGATGGTTCACCCTGGAGCGCAGGCTTGAGGTGAGTTGCTTGTTCTTCACTACCAACACTGAGAACACGTTGGGAAAGCTGACCCTCTCACGCACCTTACCAGAACAGGTTATCAGGTTTATTAGTGATAGCGCCACCCTGCTCGAATGGCTGTATTGACTGACGTGTCCACATGTTCATGGTGTGACTTGGGAATATTATCTTGCACAACCATAGCCAATAAACACATTTAGACGAACTCTTTCTGCTTTTTCCCTATGCTTATGACCGTCAAAGTCTTTATCACTAATTGCCAGCAACTCTAACCGAAGATGGTCTTCTTCACAGCCTGTTTTTACGTTATAGAGATATTTGCACTGTAAATCTGAATCAGTGAGAATTTCACTGTTTCAATCAGTTAACAGTATCTGACTGATACGACAGTCACTTCAATGAATTCAACTGAAAAATCAGTGAAAATGCCAGTTTTCCTTCACTTATTGATTCAGTGACATTTTCCACTAATTCATCAGTCTTTTTTTCCCCGCTGTTTTTCAGTGTTTTGTTTTTTGACTGATGGACGAGTTAAACAGTGTGTAAAAATGGCCGTCAAACAACATGTAAAACTGGCCTTTAAATAACTTGTATCAAGTGAAACAACAACACATTTACTAATAAAATCAATACAAAATACTTTTTAAATTGTGTTTCGTATTTCAAAACACCATTTTATGATGTAACATGAACATTCAGTCTTTCATTCCGTTTTTTGCGTATATCATTTCGTTGATGTCATGTAATCATCACAGCTCTCTGTGTGAAGGTCTAAACTGCATATAATGTTGTGAAGAGAGATCACTCATATGCACTATTCGTTTTAACAATTCTAACTGTACCAATCAAACCAAAAACGAGAAGGGCATACAATTTAAAACTACACACTTTTGATGAGGAAATATGATATATATATATATTTTTCCCCCCCTTGGTAGCTCAGGTGGTAAGGTAACAGTTCAAAAGTGGAACAAACAAGAGAGTGTAACTTCAATCCTGGCCACCTGCAAAAAATAATTTACGTTTTTAAATCATGGTAAGCTGCGGAATATAAATAGTTAACTATCATATATATGTTAATTTCTCGTGATTATTTAGCTAAATTCAATAAGAACAATATTTACTTCACCGCTGCAGTTGCCCATGACTAATTCAATGAGTAGAATTTTTCCACTGCAAATCAGTGGTTTTCCGCTGATTCTAACTTAGAGTGCGCATGTTGCCACGAGCAGTTCGACTACTGTATGTCTGGATGTGCTCGGCTTCCTGTGATAGTTGCAGACGGTCTTCTCTAACCTCGACTGTTACGTAGTCATTTTACCCGTCGTTATTTACGTGAGCGTTTCCGTATTTTCATTATGTGCGCACGGCACTACCGCAGGGACGATGACATTCCAAAGACACGTGCGTCCACGTAACAAAGAACGCAATCAAAACACGCAGTGTTTAAATGCCAATATTACCAATTAAACGGTACGGAGGACCAAATGTTTCGTTGCGAAACTGAAAAATCCTGTAAAATAAACGAACAAAATAGTTGACTGGATGGCTGCTATGAGGCGGGAAATAATTCCCGATAGCGACGTTGGGCACGCGATAAAACAGCTGGCCAGACGAAGGACTAGTGAGAAACTACAGTAGACCCAGCTGTGCCTACAGGGTGGTGGGTATTCTATGACGGACTCCGGCATGTAGACACTCCAGCAAATAACAGTTCTGTTATTGACACACGATGTATCAAATTGTATAACCTTACGCTGTTAATAGCTGCTAGCGGCTATCACTTAAAACTGTAACGTAATGTAGGCAGTTGATGTGGACAACGCATGTGGGTACATCAACAAACCAGTTATCAAGTATGGATTTTTAAAGATTATTGTTGCTTTAGAAAACAACTTCAAAGTACAACTTGTAACATGCCCTCTACTCGTTATGCGACATAATGTCAACTATGCTAACTTCCTTAAAATCCGCTGCAAAAACTTGAAGAAGAAAAAATTGTAACAAAAGCATATAATTTGTGTTGGTATGTACTTGCAGAATTCAATATCGGTACATGTTTAAAATGTTTTTTTTCTATAAAATAAAGTTAACTGTTTTGTAGGACGTTTATTTTCATTGCGAACCTTACCAAATGCTGTACCAAAAACACTTATTGGAATCTTAGTGCTGAGGGTGAACAGTGGAGTGAAGTGAAGGCCTTTCTTTTATTTGGCACCGACATTTTATTTCAGAAAATGAATTTCCCATTGTCTCTGGCAGCAGTACAGTTGCGAATTTGTAACGTAGGTTGCTGACTGAGTTAATACAAGTCTGTGATTCAAACCTTATCGTTAGTTTTTAAATAACAAATTTTTCATTGTCTTAGGTGCCGGTCACAGGGTAAAGAATGCAGATTGTGAATTGTGTATTTAGTTAACTTCAGTCCCAGTTTGAGTTGATCTTGCCACCTTCCTCTAGTGCGCCAACTCCAAATTAGAAAATGATCGTGTTTTGACAACACATTTGCACTATTTCTAGCAACATTCTCGTGGCCGATGTTTGTCTTCGCATCAATTTTCGTGAACGAGGGCAAAGCAAACTGGGTATTTATTATTTTGTAATTTTCTTGAAAGTCATGCCTTATTTCTAAACGTTACTATCGTTCGATGTAGTTCAATAGCATAAACATCCACAGCTGTAAAGTTCACAGGGTCTCCTAGGGGAGTATTCGTGAACTTGTTTTCCATATGTTATTGTATAAATTTGGGCAGGAACGCAAGCTTAAAGCAAGAGTCCGTGAAAGGCAAATACCGCAGCAAATATCGTAGTTGTTTGAAAAGACTGCGATTTTATTTTTACTCTTCTGTTACATACCGTTGTTATGGGTTAAAAATACATAAATCGGCTATTTTAAATTAATTTGCAGGAAAGTTGAGCATTTTTTGTCTGTAGTAGGACTGGAGATAACAACTCGTCCTTGGATATCTAACATTAAAATTAACTATATTGCGAACCATAGCACGTATTTTACAAGTTTAGTCACAAACCGCTTTTCATAGAATAACAAAGAAAGAGCCCGGTNCACGGTCATATCTATATGTATAATCGATATTTATCGAATCACTATATCCTTAACATAAGGGAGATAGAGCCAGATGAAACTACGCCATAAGTCGGAATGATAGTTCTCACTTGAGTTTGTAAAGTACATCAACACCTCCCAAGATATTGTCACAAATCTACTTATCGTTAAGAATATGAATTATTTTGCTTTATATGTACCACCAACTATCGTTAGTAGTGGTGCACGTGGCTGGAAAGCTGCGAGTTAGAATATCCTCAATTTGATTCGTTTTACTTCTAAAAGACTATGCTTAAAATTTGCTGCAGAAAATTAGACTAGTGAGGAAGAGAAATCAAATTAAGGTCTTTATGGGGAAATATAAATGAAGGCCAGTGATAAATTAGTATAGTAGAAAAAGCAAGAAAAATATTTAAGGAGATAATCTAACTCAAAATATCTCAAATATTATCATTTCCTAAGACATTTATTATGCTGAATTTCAAAATTTTATCGGTTGATTGTGTAAGGTCAAACGACTTCTTTGTTGTCCATTCAGAATTTACATATATCACTAAGTGCTATGCAGTCCCTTGAAATAGCGTTAGCCCAACGCCCTCCCCGTCAACACAGGTGATTGTAAATGGCCGCCGGGGTAGAGGGAAGATGGCGTACTACATAACGAGTGACATACCGCAGCAAACTGAGATCACGTCACCGTTCCATAGACACAGGCTGTTAATTCATGTCTGAGAAAATTGTAGGCAGGGCCGGTTATTGACATTTCTCAAGTGTAAGTGAAGAATACTTTAACGGCTTAACCCGACATGTTTTTCTTCTTCACGTAAATATTATCAAACCAGACTGCAAGAGAATGGCGGGATTGGACTCCAGACTGCAAGAGAATGGCGGGATTGGACTCCAGACTGTACAAGAATGGCGGGATTGGATAAACTGAAAGAGTGAAATGGAATGACATACGTGCCTAATTTAATACTCTCGTGCAGAAATTACAACTAAGTTCAAAATCGGAGGATAGACACTGACCTTTTTTTTTAAATAAATCGCGAATATTGCTTGAAATATTTTATAACACAATAACCGTTCATTCACAATTGTCCTATTTTATTCCGGATGCATTTATTATGTAAGCTACTTCTGCCAGAGTAAACGTAAGGAAATAAGGGGAGATACGACGGTAACACAGCATAGACACTACTCGTTGCATGGCGAGCCACGTAGCGTACTCAGAACCAATCAGCGGGCCCCCACCCCTGTATGATGGTTTCTGTAAGTTACGCCCCTAGTGTCATTACCTCTGTGAGCCCTCCACACTGCACCAAGTCAGCGAAGTACCGCCCACTGAAAACTCAGCCAATAAAGTATGACTACGTAGAGTTACCACACGTCTGGCAAACAGTAAAGGACAAGTCCTCCTTTGTAAGCATTTTTTGCGTCCGGCAGAAAGTGGGGACCAAAATTTCCTGCTTATAACTACTGTGGAACTCTTAGCTTTGTACGACAAAACGTTTTATAACTATGTTGTCAGCATTCACTTTATTGATAATTTCAATAGTATGTATATTCACTGNGTAAGCATTTTTTGCGTCCGGCAGAAAGTGGGGACCAAAATTTCCTGCTATTTTTATTTCTTAATAATATAATTTTTCTTATAACTACTGTGGCACTCTTAGCTCTGTACGACAAAACGTTTTATAACTATGTTGTCAGCATTCACTTTATTGATAATTTCAATAGTATGTATATTCACTGATAAACCATGTAAGTTATGTTCATAGCTTTTTCCCCAGTTTTTATTTTGATTTATTTTTTAACTCTTAGTGTGTTTTAAATGTTTTGTTATGTAGGCAAAAAACAGCTGTAAGTATAAAAGTCTATTTTGCTGGTACTTGGTATTTTTATTGTATGTTAACTGACAGTGGAACGTTATTTTGTGTTACTAACTAAATTTTGTAAATTGTTTATTGGGTATAATAAAAATTTTATTACATTGTTTTATTATAATTAAACTTAAACTATAAGTAAAGAAAAGGTTATGCATGGTTCTCCAGTGCAAATAATTTGCGGCGCTAACAAAATTGCGTTATNAAAAAATTGTGTTATCCTCTTTTTTAATGAATTGTCCACCTTTAATATAATGAATAACTAGTAATCTTGTGTCTCGTCTTGAAGCAGAGGATCTGTGTGTAGCCAGTGCAGTTTGCTGTACGCTGTTCATGCAAACTGACCCCATTTGATATACTTGAGCCCCGCTCCAGATATACTTGAATACACATTGCGCATTCTTCCGTCACATGTCAAATTTAGGCCGTGTTCGAATCGGCGCTTTTAGTTTACTAAAAGTTCGCGCGACAGAATTAGTCGACTAAAACGATGACGTATTTGTAATTTAACAACATCGTTTTTAGTGTGTAACGAAACTAACTAAAGTACTAAATTACCAAACCTCAGCCATTTTTCAACACGTGACTATGGATGGAGTTTGAACTGGACGCTAGTAAATACTAAATGGTCAGTTCCAACAGGCCAAATACTGCCATGGGACTGCTCACATACGTCAGTCAANTGGTCAGTTCCAACAGGCCAAATACTGCCATGGGACTGCTCACATACGTCAGTCAAATGAAGCTGTGAAAGTATTGTAAATGTAAACATTTAACAAATTCGCTGATACTTGCACTTACCCGCATTAAACAAATATAAGATAGATTAACTATTTCAGTATTCACAAATATTTACGTAGCTTTTGAAATTCAGTGTTAAAACATGGACATACTCACCCTCTGCGGTTGTCAACTTTATTGCGCGCATGTCACTCAGCGTGCCTGTTAAAATGCACGCAGGTACGGACAGTGACTTCCAAAGGTTGATTTCAAAAGTGTTCAGTTAAGGGTGCACAGACTATANCAAATGCACGCAGGTACGGACAGTGACTTCCAAAGGTTGATTTCAAAAGTGTTCAGTTAAGGGTGCACAGACTATAGGAATGTGTAGTTCTAGACTATTAAGGCCCCCGCCTACCGCGCGCTGGAACTGCGTTGCAGTGTCTGTGAAACACGCGTTCCTCCACGAAACTATTAAACATGCATGCTATGTGCTGACCTACGACAACAACACACTTCAGACGAGGGCTGCTGAGTGTCTCAAGACGTCACGCACATTGCAAACACCAATATAATACTGTCACCGCTGAAAGTCCTATGGGTACACCGGCGGTGTATGGTGAACTGTTGCAAGGTAAGCTGTGGTTTGCTCTCTGCTATACATAATCGTATGCTAGTTTACACATCGGACACCTAAACGTAGAAGTACAGTTAACGTCACAGCACGCGTTTAATGGGTGCCTCATCGCTTTCTCGTGAGTGGCCGCAGTACATTCAGTTTCTCCCGGCTCCACTCTGGTTACTGGTGCGTGCGCAGAGTGTGTAGAGCACTGAGCAAGCACCACCTCGCCTCGCAACACTTCATCACACGCNCGTCACAGCACGCGTTTAATGGGTGCCTCATCGCTTTCTCGTGAGTGGCCGCAGTACATTCAGTTTCTCCTGGCTCCACTCTGGTTACTGGTGCGTGCGCAGAGTGTGTAGAGCACTGAGCAAGCACCACCTCGCCTCGCAACACTTCATCACACGCCATTGGGGTGCACGCAGTTAGACTACTGTAGAACACTGCATGCCAGTTGACAGCATTGCACTTAGCGGCGATGACGCACTTGAAGCACGTGGTAGTGTCGCCCTTATCGCTCCCGCGCTTCTCGGTCTCAAACGCGGGAAAAAAAACTGCAGGTAGACGGGGGCCTTAAAATGTAGCTGCAATAGACGTGAGTTAGATGAGTGTAGCTCGGGGCACGCAACAACAAGTAAGCAAGCAGTGAGTTGTGAAAGGTTGGCAGGTGACTGCAGAGCAGACAGCGGGTACTCACCGGCCAGCCTTAGTGACGATCATCTCGGTGCCCAGCTCATTGAACTCATCCCACAGAGGCTTCATCTCCAGTGCTGCGCCCGCCTTCTCTACCTTGGTGTGCGGGGGCAGAGCCCCGGGAGGCCTGGGCGAGGAGGCAGCTCCCTCGTCCAGGACTGCGCCCTCGGGCTGGGCGCGCCCCTTGCCGGCGTTCTGCAGGCAAGCTGCAACACAAACGTGCAGTCGCACATCACGGCCTCCACTCGCTCACTGGAACTATCACCTCCCCTCCTGCGAGAGAGCCGAACCCTAAACATACAGTATTATTACGTAATTGTACTAAACGTTCTTCAACTTGTACGCATTGTATAAGATGATTTTTTCCTCGAATAAAAAAAATTTCGCACTTAAGTTTTTTAAAATAATTTAATGTCAATTACAACATTCTTCTTCTGTTTTGCTGCAGCCGTAATAAGAAATACTAACTTAGTTGTACTGATGAACATATTAACTAATGTCGTGGGCTACTGCTTCACATATATCTAATCACCAAATAACAGCTAAAACATATAATTTTTTTATTTTAGAAATATGCAAACATTTCTTTATATTCAACATTATATATATTAATTGTTATTTGGTGACCACACATGTGTCACGTGGCAGCCCATAGGATTTGTTTACTTGGTAAATGTTTTCATCTGAACAACTTAGTTACTATTTGTTATTACGGCTGCAACATAACAGAAGAATTTTTTATTTCACATCAAATGATTCAAAACATAAAAGTGTAATATTTTCTTTCTAGCGGAAAATGTTACCAAATACCTACAATGAGTGTGAATTGAACAATGTTTAGTACAAATATAAACTTATAATTTTTTTGGGGTCCAACACCCGTAAAGGAGAAGCATCCTTGCCATCTTGGATTTACGTATTTTCCTCCATTACTTAATTTTCGGAGTCAGCATTTAAAAACCAAGCTAGTCAAAGCATATGGGACATCTTAACTCTTATTTTCAGATAAAATTAATTTTTCTGATTTTGTTAGTTTCACATCTGTAACCGTTATCAAATATTACCTAATTATTTAATAATGCCAATCCCACGTGAGAAAATAAAGGTATAATTGAAGACCATATGAGAAAAACCTAACAAGTCCATTTTTTTTTCGATTTTACTGTTTTTTATGTCATTTGTTTGCTTCGATACGATGTTTTACGCTGGCGTTGCCGTCGTGTGGAAGAACGTAATCAGTCCCCAGATACAGCCATTTGAAATATCAGCATACAGGGGAGGAACCTTGCATGTCCAAGCTTGTAAACACTTGTAAACCAGCAAAGCGAGACTTATCAGGTATTTCCCACGCAGTCTTCTATTGAAACCGAACAAATGATTAAAAAAAATTCAAATAGCCATTTTTAATATGTTTATCTTGGATTTTTCATGTCTGGTCATAAATTTTCATTACAAAGATCTGTAAGAAAAATCGAATATGCATAAAAATACATTTACCTGATATTCTTTATACGTTATTTTTCAGAGGGTTTATCGAAATCTTTGGCATGATAAGACATAAATAATAATTTAAAACATCTTCTAACAATGTTAAATAATCACTGCCTTCATTATTCTCGGAGCATTTATAGAAGAGTAGAAAGAATATCTTACTTCTTATCTTCCATCAGTTCACCGAGAATAATAAAGCCAGTGAATATCTAGCAAAGTTAAATAGTGCTCAAAATTATTATTTATTATTTGACGTGCCACAAATTTTGAAAAATCGTCTGAAAAAACACTTGTAACAAATAAACGGCCCACCAAGGAGGCAAACCGGGCTCGATAACCAGCGGGTTTCCTCCCGAATATCTGTACGTGGGAACCGTGCTGGGCGATGCTGCTGGCCGGCGGTTTTTCTCGGGGTTCTCCGGTTTTCCCCGCCGTTCAATTTCTACGCTGCTCCATACTCGCCTCACTTCACACTATCTGTCTCTCCGTACCTCGTTGTTAAATATGTGTACAAACCTCCAGCCTCCCCGTTCCACTTTAACATTTCTGCCTGTTTCCGACAGCCTTTACATTGACTGTATTCACACTGCTAAACCATTTCCCGAGGTTTGCACGGAAATGTATTTTTTTTTCTGACACCTCTTGCTGAAAACTCCTTGAGCCAAAAGGATCGATAGGCCGTGCTTTCGCAGTCCCTACACATACCGAGTGTCGGGATCAAGCCAGCTTTTGCCCTTGTGCTCCACGCGAGGTTTCTTTCCTCGCTGAACTGGCCTTAGTACACCTGCGTTATATTTAGACAGATGCACTGCCCCAGTCAAACTACCCGCCTGGCAGTGACCTTGGGCCTCATCGCGCGGGGGTATATGCAACCCGAGGACACGCCACAACGCTACCCGCCTGGCAGTGACCTTGGACCTCATCACGCGGGGGTATATGCAACCCGAGGACACGTCACAACGCCACAAGGACGAAGGATGGCCTCGAGTTCCCTTGAACGCTTGCTACCAGAAGAACTGTGACAATAACAATTCCCCATTACTCTCCATAAAATTACGGACACGTTATTTTTAAATAACGGGCATATCATTTAATTGCATTGAACTTTCTGGAGAATTCAGGAAACCTTTCCTTAAATTATCCCTTTTTTTGTCAACTTCCGATTAAAAAGTAAACATTACAAAAAAAGACTTTAACTTTCTTAATGCGTGTTTTTCACTGTGTATAAAAAATAATGTTGCAAAGTTACGAAAAAAATTATTCCACAGCAAGATTTGAAAACATTTCGCAGTCCACGACTCTTGTCTCTCCTACGAGATCCTTGTGACGATGTTGTGTGTGAAGGTTTTATATCCACTAAAAACGTACGTAACTTGTTTCACTTTTCAGTGAAGTTCGAGTGCTTTAAGTGGTTCTGACTTACACGTGCTTTACGCTACTTTGTGATGTTTCAAAGGAATATGTCAAAGTGGCGTGGATGTCCTAACTGTCACAGGAAAGATTATTTCCAAGTTACAGTGGCAAACAAAACGCCCCGTAGACTGGGCTTTGCTCATCTTCAGTACGTAATGCTACAGTCAATACGTATAAGTTTCGTATTTTGTGTCTACGGAGGTCACATCCATTTATTTCCCCGTCATTGACGATAAAGTTTCGTGTATTAACTGTACATTCCCAGCAAGATTTCTGTAAATATACAAACATTTCTAACAGTGCTCTAGTTAGTAAATTAGATTATTTCTTATACCATATCCAGAAAATTGTATTTTCTTGAATTGTGTTGATTGTGGTTGTTGTTCGCCAGTTTTCTTGTTCATTTTGTTGCTTGTCGCTAGGTTGTCCATGTTGCATTGACTGCTACTTTCTTCTACAGTTCTCAGTTCGATGTTATTCTTTGTCAGGATTTTGTCTGCTTTCCTTTTATTCTAATACTTTTTCTAGGCTTATTTTTAGCGGTGGATTCTGTCAATTTGAATACTTGCAAAAATCATGCAATACAATTCCCATTAAACTATAAAGACAATGTTTCCTGTGTTCTAATAAATTGTGCACCCCAAACGTTTAATACTATTCATATTAATGTAGTATTTTTTATTCAAATATGCTTTCACTTACATGATGTCCGTAAATGAAAATAATTATTTCGTTATTAATAGGAATAAAAACATTGAAAATAGTGCAGTGTTGGCAAGGGCTAGAAATATGTTATTGAATTAAGTTTTTGTGCTATATTTGTAAATTAAACGTCTCTTATGTTAATATTTGCATTTTTCGTAGCATTGGTAGAAACATATTTCAATTTTGCGTATTAAATAAATAATATTTTTTCGTATTGCCAGCGAAATATACGGTATGTAGGCTCCAGTTTTCTCGTGTTCATTTTTTCATGAAGGATGAAACTTTGGACGAGCAATATACTTATTTTCTCAATTGAACTGTGCACCACACTTTTTGAGTTTTATCAGCACCTGTAACAGAAGAATGTTACTTTCTTTTCGATTTCATCGGGTTTTTGTACATGCAGGTGTCGGGGTTAGTAGGCCATAATTAACACTCGATCAAAATGTTATTGAGATGTGGTGACGGGGCAGTTAACGCTTGCAAGTTGGCGAAACTGGCGACGTGACAATGCTTGGCAGAGACTTTAGTTTACTTTCCGCCCGAAATCTTTCAATTGTCAAATAAATTTTGTATACGTTTTTAACTAACCCACTTAAGACACAAATTTGTAACAAATATTCGGTTTTACTGCAAGTGTAATAATATTTGAATGTGTGCCGAATTCGTTGGACATATTAAGTGATATTATAATGAAGTTACTGTTGTTCTGTTATCCTTGCGTTAAGTGCGTGAAGTCGCGTATTGGACGTACGAAGTTTATACGATTTTAACCATGAACAAAGTGGATGAGTATAGTAATTATTTAAACACTACATTTACATAGGTTTTTGAAACACAGTTATTAAGTGTTTTCACGTTGCTGTGAACTGAATATTTGCTAAAGCCTTGATTAATTGATTAAAAGTGCCAAAGCCCAGTCAGAATAAAAGATATCTTAATAAGTAAAAAAAATTACTGATGCTGGAAAAATATGAGCAAAATAAAAGTTGCAGTGTTAATGTGCGTTCACGAGATCGTTTGTAATTTTAGCTACCATTTTGTTCGTCACCGATAAGGTTAAGTAATAAAATATGTGGCAATAATTGTGTCCTTAAGTTTCCTTTTTTTTTTCATTGCATTTGATGCTTGTTCTAATATTTATTCCGGTTATGGTCGTTTATTAATCGAATAAACCTAACCCACATCAATAACGAGAGATTAAATATCNTTAATATTTATTCCGGTTATGGTCGTTTATTAATCGAATAAACCTAACCCACATCAATAACGAGAGATTAAATATCTTGTATACTATTCTTTCCCCCGCAATTAAACAGCCACGTCAGTAAATTAACGTGTAACGTGCATATATCGTGACTAACACAAATATTCCAATAACTCTGAAAAATAATTACCAATCGAACAACTCTCAATACAGGCACTGTTAAGAAGCCATGAAACAGAACTTAATAAAGTAAACATTTTAAACATCTATAATACGTTTTGCTTTATTAAATACGTCAGTTTATTTTTGAACAGATGGGAAATGCAAACGGCTGCACGAGATCCGTCAATGTGCGCCACCTCTCGTCGAGATGCTGTGACGATGTCCGCCTCATCGCTGGCAACGAACCCTGGACCACCTCGGAGACTACTTTGAAGGATGATAGACAGCTCGTACACGTACAATACGTGCGACGATTTCAAGCAGCCATGTTTGCCTTTGTTCCTTGCCGGACATTCCTGCATCCATACCCTATGTGGTATGTCACCTGTACATAGTACATTTTCAGTGCTGGGTCATTCTCGGCAGATAAACAACAGTTGCCATGAGTTGTGAACCAGCCCTCTTATACAATACGCAAGCGCTTCGTATTCTTACGGCTTCGACTTTGAGACACGAACAANCCTCTTATACAATACGCAAGCGCTTCGTATTCTTACGGCTTCGACTTTGAGACACGAACAAAGCTGAAGCGTATAAAATCCCATCTTCACAATACTACTTCGTGTAAAATAGTAGTAGGTGAGTGGCTAACCGCTCGTGGAGTGCCAGTTCGTTGACGATTGTTCAAATTCCGCTACAGGACAAAACCTATTGTATACACAGTGAAATACGCACGCAACGAAAATAAAATAATTTTTTCGTAACCTCGTTTTATAAACAGAAAATATACCGAGCGCTCCAACACGACTTGAAACTAAAGCAGGCGCGCTCGTCACTTTCATGTAAAATACCTATTTACGAAATAGTTCGTGTAAAGGTGGTGGTAGGTGAGTAGTTCGAGGTATTTAATGTTAATTTTTCAATTCGTCTTCAATGCAGGGCAAAATATTCCATTTTTTTTTTTTTCGATTTCTCTTTTGTGCACAGTGAAAAACATTACAAAAAATCTCAAACACACTAACATAAAAAAAAACTAGTTGTGCATACGTCATTCTGTATCTAACGTTCAGTAAGGGAGTAAGTAAAGAACTACTCATTAACGGAGTCATCCGCCACGTATTACAACAAATACGGGAGACAACATTTGTAATCACTGGTAGCACCGCAGTGCCTACCTGAGTGTGTAGCCATACCGCAATCTTACTGGAGAAGTCTAGGAGTCAAATTCCACAGATATCTTACTTTTCCAGCATTTTTACCAAAAGAAATCTTTAGCGTACCGGCGAACAAATGTTTAAGAATAATATATACCCCCAACTCATTACTTTTTGTGATATAATTTTTTGTTAATTTTGGCGAGTCTGAATTTTCAATTTTATTTATTTGTAATTCGATCAGACGAAGTTCCGTTTCTACTCGAAGGAAAAACAATACTAGTTTGATTTATTTACAGGTGATTTGTGTTATAGGTTGGATCGTGGCAGGGTGGTGAACAACGAATATGGTGATTATACATAAAAGTTCAGCTTATGCACAGGGAATGCTGAAAATAAAACTGAAGACTGTTGGTTTGTGCAAGAGAGATTGAGGAGGTAAATATCATGAAACATCCAGTTCCTAAATATAAAAACCATGTCTATAAGCTGCGAGTTTTGTTAGTGCTGTATGAGCTCCTGGTGAGTAGGCAACTACGTGGTCACGACTGCTGAGCGGGTAGAGGATAGCCTGGAGTAAAATTCACTCGTGGGTAAGGTGCATTATATTCAAGCTTTTCTTTAAACTCACGTGACTCGACTTCGCCAATGCCACTGACTACACAATTTTTGTGATTGGCCTATTTGTATTTACAAGCCCGCCTATTATCAAATACAAGTTACTGCAACAGAGGGGTTGTCTAATTGAAACCTGTATTACAGGTAATATCAAGCCATTTGTAATAAGGGCGTATCATTATTTTTAATAAGAACTTTATAATTATATTCTCTTCTATACCCTCTTGTAACGTTTAATATTTAATGGTAATATATACTATTATTTCGTAAAAAAAAATATATAGTTTTCTACGTTCTCATATCAAGGTATTACTAATTACATGCAACGTTACTATTGGGAGACGTATTTTANAAGCTGAAGCGTATAAAATCCCATCTTCACAATACTACTTCGTGTAAAATAGTAGTAGGTGAGTGGCTAACCGCTCATGGAGTGCCAGTTCGTTGACGATTGTTCAAATTCCGCTACAGGACAAAACCTTCTGTATACACAGTGAAATACGCACGCAACGAAAATAAAATAATTTTTTCGTAACCTCGTTTTATAAACAGAAAATATACCGAGCGCTCCAACACGACTTGAAACTAAAGCCGGCGCGCTCGTCACTTTCATAGAAAATACCTATTTACGAAATAGTTCGTGTAAAGGTGGTGGTAGGTGAGTAGTTCGAGGTATTGAATGTTAATTTTTCAATTCGTCTTCAATGCAGGGCAAAATATTCCATTTTTTTTTTTTTCGATTTCTCTTTTGTGCACAGTGAAAAACATTACAAAAAATCTCAAACACACTAACATGAAAAAAAACTAGTTGTGCATACGTCATTCTGTATCTAACGTTCAGTAAGGGAGTAAGTAAAGAACTACTCATTAACGGAGTCATCCGCCACGTATTACAACAAATACGGGAGACAACATTTGTAATCACTGGTAGCACCGNCTACTCATTAACGGAGTCATCCGCCACGTATTACAACAAATACGGGAGACAACATTTGTAATCACTGGTAGCACCGTAGTGCCTACCTGAGTGTTTAGCCATACCGCAATCTTACTGGAGAAGTCTAGGAGTCAAATTCCACAGATACCTTACTTTTCCAGCATTTTTACCAAAAGAAATCTTTAGCGTACCGGCGAAGAAATGTTTAAGAATAATATATACCCCCAACTCATTACTTTTTGTGATATAATTTATTGTTAATATTGGCGAGTCTGAATTTTCAATTTTATTTATTTGTAATTCGATCAGACGAAGTTCCGTTTCTACTCGAAGGAAAAACAATACTAGTTTGATTTATTTACAGGTGATTTGTGTTATAGGTTGGATCGTGGCAGGGTGGTGAACAACGAATATGGTGATTATACATAAAAGTTCAGCTTATGCACAGGGAATGCTGAAAATAAAACTGAAGACTGTTGGTTTGTGCAAGAGAGAGTGACGAGGTAAATATCATGAAACATCCAGTTCCTAAATATAAAAACCATGTCTATAAGCTGCGAGTTTTGTTAGTGCTGTATGAGCTCCTGGTGAGTAGGCAACTACGTGGTCACGACTGCTGAGCGGGTAGAGGATAGCCTGGAGTAACATTCACTCGTGGGTAAGGTGCATTATATTCAAGCTTTTCTTTAAACTCACGTGACTCGAATTCGCCAATGCCACTGACTACACAATTTTTGTGATTCGCCTATTTGTATTTACAAGCCCGCCTATTATCAAATACAAGTTACTGCAACAGAGGGGTTGTCTAATTGAAACCTGTATTACAGGTAATATCAAGCCATTTGTAATAAGGGCGTATCATTATTTTTAATAAGGACTTTATAATTATATTCTCTTCTATACCCTCTTGTAACGTTTAATATTGAATGGTAATTTATACTATTATTTCGTAAAAAAATATATATAGTTTTCTACGTTCTCATATCAAGGTATTACTAATTACATGCAACGTTACTATTGGGAGACGTATTTTANAATATATAGTTTTCTACGTTCTCATATCAAGGTATTACTAATTACATGCAACGTTACTATTGGGAGACGTATTTTATTTTCAGCATTACGTGTTAAGTATTAATTTAATTCATTAATACGTTAATTGCTATGTTTATGTTAAGTGTAAATAAGCATCTCTTATTTCAAGTTTTAAATATTTCTAAAAGGTTTTATTTAATTTGAAACGTAACTTTATGCAGTTTCCATATCTGTATTTTATTTACTGTCAATTTATTTGGGTTAATAAATTTCCAAATCTGCAGCACTGGCAGTACGTAATATCCAAAACATCATTTTTTGAACGCAGCTCCCAGTTAAGCCCTGTCTTGGCCAGGTTAGTTACAATGTGTATTGTTAAGTACATGTTTTACTGTTTCGAGACAGCTCGGGGGCCACAGTGGGTTGTTTCTTATCCCACGTGGTCGGTTGGACTTTCTTGGCTTGCCGATCCCGAGTGTGTTACAAAAATGTACCTCTAGGCCTCAGCAGTGTCTGTGAAACAAAAGAAGAGACACACCGCGGGTATTTATTTCAAAATCAGTTAATTGCAATTGTGTACTCTGGCTCGGAGAGCACTTGGTACCCGGGGCTGGTACCCACCTCACGACGCTGAATTGTTCTCGCTACATACTCGACGATTCTATAAAGGCATGATGTTTGTTTTACGTTGCCAAGGGAGGATTCCTCCAAGTTCCGACCCGACTTTGCTTTGTAAGAAACTTCGCCTTTAGACTGAGAACCAGATAACTGCTACGTCTTATCTTTAAATACTAAGACTTAAATATTCTTTCACAGTTACTTATCAAACATTTTACGTATTCGCTGATGATCTCTAACAAGCTGCTAAATCTTTTCTCCCTCATTTGCCTACGTATCACTCAGTGCAAAGATTAATCATGTTCTACCAATAAGAAACTGAACTACAGGAATTTTTTTAACATTCGCGAGAGAAAATTATTTTAAAGACAATATAAAGATAGATTTTTTTTAATACGGACCAGTCTGCCATACTCTGAATTAAATTGTTTCAATTCAGATTGTCGTTTATTTAAAAACTGCACAATATTTTTTTTCTCACTTTAAGATTGATTAAATATATTTAAAGCTTTCATACATAATTTTNATTTAAAAACTGCACAATATTTTTTTTCTCACTTTAAGATTGATTAAATATATTTAAAGCTTTCATACATAATTTTGGCTATAAGTAAATGTTGATCCACCATATGTGCAGTGTTATTATTTGGTAGTTTTGGCTGTAGTTGAAATTCTATGACCAAGGTATTTTTTTAAGTGTCTTCTTGTTAACAGTTTTTTTTTTTGCATTCAAGTGTGTTATCAAGTCCGGGCCAGAGTACATACGTACGTTATAAGCTATATCTCTCACAACTCACACTATTTTCATACCAACGCTTCCGTAATATATATCATTTAAATTATATACTCATATATCCTCTCCTCCGCTACTACACTATACACTATCCTACACTACGTATCACTCTGAACAGGTATTTTCTAAAAGCATAGTAAATTAACTATATAATTACTCGCCATAAGAAGCAGCCATAAAAAAATTAAGTTTTTCTTGAATTATAATAGATCACGTGAACATATCTATTACACACTTCACACCAATGACAACTACAATAAAAGTCAAACAAAAATAATTTAAAACACTAGAAAGTTCGACGGTAAATGTTGTGGGCCTAGCTGTTTTTCTGATAATTTTCATTTCTCTACATCCACATAGCGCAAAGGTAGACTTTGTAATTATACTATCATTCATCGCATTCCACATAATACCCTGTTTTGTTAAGACAATTATCTACCCTGCAACTTAGTGTTGTCGTGTTTTGGAAAACAGCTTGCCTGAATCTTGAACAATACGTACGAGCAAAGATGGTTTATTGTCGACTGAGTACTTTACAAAGGCCTGCCACAATGATACTTTACTCCACGTACTGTATATCTCAACCATATACCTCGTTTACATTGCTACAATGATTCTTTACTCCACGTACTGTATATCTCAACCATATACCTCGTTTACATTGCTGCGAGTATCTTGACTCTATAAATACATCAGTCAAGTGAAAACTAACGTAATTTCACACACCACACATTTGAAAACTACTCTCGTAGTGAAACGTCAAGACTTGGGACTATGTATCTGAGTTCGTNCAGCCATAAAAAAATTAAGTTTTTCTTGAATTATAATAGATCACGTGAACATATCTATTACACACTTCACACCAATCAAAACTACAATAAAAGTCAAACAAAAATAATTTAAAACACTAGAAACTTCGACGGTAAATGTTGTGGGCCTAGCTGTTTTTCTGATAATTTTCATTTCTCTACATCCACATAGCGCAAAGGTAGACTTTGTAATTATACTATCATTCATCGCATTCCACATAATACCCTGTTTTGTTAAGACAATTATCTACCCTGCAACTTAGTGTTGTCGTGTTTTGGAAAACAGCTTGCCTGAATCTTGAACAATACGTACGAGCAAAGATGGTTTATTGTCGACTGAGTACTTTACAAAGGCCTGCCACAATGCTTCTTTACTCCACGTACTGTATATCTCAACCATATATCTCGTTTACATTGCTACAATGATTCTTTACTCCACGTACTGTATATCTCAACCATATATCTCGTTTACATTGCTACAATGATTCTTTACTCCACGTACTGTATATCTCAACCATATATCTCGTTTACATTGCTGCGAGTATCTTGACTCTATAAATACATCAGTCAAGTGAAAACTAACGTCATTTCACACACCACACATTTGAAAACTACTCTCGTAGTGAAACGTCAAGACTTGGGACTATGTATCTGAGTTCGTTGCAGCTTAATTTGCAGCCTTCGTGTTAATAAATACGGTGGTATATATGCAGTTATCAAGGAAAGTTTTTTTTCAAAGGTTGGTTTTGAAAAGTTTTACTTTACCGTGAACAACTTATACATACTACACTAGTACTAGAGCTTACATACTAGTACGTCACCGACCACTGCGTTTACAAGAATGTCTACAATGACCTGTGCAAGGGTCAATGCGTTCAATCATGTTCTGTGTATTGTCAGCCAACTTCAAAGTACATGTACTATTTTACGAATAAAGGCATAACGAACTAATTTTTAAGTCGCCAGATATAGTTTAAAATGCATGTCTGAGACTGTATAACAACGATCCAGTGACCACTGGGAATTCTATATCCTCGGGTTAACTCGGAGTACCAGGTGTTTCTAAGGTAAATTAGTAATTACGACCGCTACCTCTACAAGCAGACTNTCCTCGGGTTAACTCGGAGTACCAGGTGTTTCTAAGGTAAATTAGTAATTACGACCGCTACCTCTACAAGCAGACTTGATAATTTGTGCAATCCGAGGACCATATTTGTGTTACTGCCATAATGCATGTCCGATTTAAAAAGTTTATATTCTTGACTCAGTTGTGCACCTACCTATGTTAAAAAAAACTATGTAGATCTTGCGTTAAATACACTGCTGGACATTAGAATTGCAACACCAAGAAGGACCTGAGACCACAATTATATTTATTGGACAGAATACCCATCACTCACTGGTGGCATGCTTATTCTTGCAGTTCGGTTTGACGTACATTGCATTGGAATAGTATTGGATAGGGCTTACTAACGTCCCCAGGTGTTATGCCTGAAGGCTTATTAGGGGACGGCTTACAAACTAGCCCATGATGTAACTTTAACACTCGTGCCTTGCTAGCGGTATGACGTACACGGGAGTATTAGTACTGTGTTCTCCACCACGGGCTGTCTGCTATACGACGCGGCACTGAGAGGAAGAGAGTTTGGATGTCCGTCTGGGGTCCCTCCACCCATGTTGCCGCGGCTCGTGCCTAAAGTTGTGTGCCATGATGCCTCCGGGCACGGATGCTACCATCGTGGTGCTGCTAGCAGAAGCGGGATTCGCAAGAGAGGATGGTGACACGCCATTCATCCCTCCAGTAAGCAGTCGGGGTCTGCCACAGTAATGGGCAACTGGACATGGTGTCCTGATGTTGCAAACGACGGCGCACAATACGTGTGGACACATATTGATGCGCCCCATACCTGAGCTCGTGAGCGAGGTAGTTTGATGTGGCCGTACGGTATGTAATATCCATGTGCACCATATGTCTGTCCTCGCGCTCGTTGGAGTAACGGGGTCATTGGCTTCCTGCACATCGCTCAGCCCGTCCCTCCTCGACTTACTGATCCCATATTATCTTCGCTCTGGCTGCATTCCTTCTAACGTGAGAACTTGCTGTAAGTTAATCCACAGTCCCGATGTGCCATGATTCTCCCGCGACCAAAGGCGGAAACACGCTAGTATGGTAGTCGTGTTCTTGGCGCGGTATGCCCACTCTGTCTGTGCACACTAACCGCGGGGAAACACTACGCCGTGACCTCTCAGCGGCTTCCCTGATCTCCGCTTCTGTACAGCTTGTCAGTGTCGCCATTGGCTCACGTGCCGCGCTACTCGGCTGAACAACCAATCACATTATTGTCCTAACTTGCTCTACGCATTCTTTCAATGCAGGGTCCTTCAGATGCGTCTTGGCATTGCAATTTCAATAGCCAGTAGTGCATGTTTACTAAATGTATTAAATAATTATATTTTTTCAAGACATTCGCTGTCAATAAGCATTATTTTAATTAATCATCGTGAATGACAAAACCAAATTGAATATTCTCACGTTTTATTAATATGACTATATTAAGACAATCTTCAAAGTTTGCTGATTTCAAATGTTCTTTAATTTTAATTCTTAATGAAACTGTAAATACAGTATAGTGAAACCAAAAATATTTATATCTATATTAAAACCTCCATATCAATATATTATTAAATAAAAACGTAGTACTGACGAAACGAAAGTCCTAGATTCAGTCAGGGGTGCCCACCAGTCCTAGACATCATGACTCAACATACCACCCCATCCCCCCTTCGCCGGCACATATGCGGGAAATTCGCAACCTTCCCTCTTCTTNCATCATGACTCAACATACCACCCCATCCCCCCTTCGCCGGCACATATGCGGGAAATTCGCAACCTTCCCTCTTCTTATAAAAGCACGTGCATAATATACACACCTTAGAAAACAATGAAATAATATAACTGTTAAAAAATTGAAATAAAAATGTTTCAAGCATATACTGAATAAAGAAAATAATCGTAATTAAGAAATAATAACTCATACAAAACCTCAATCGTTAAAAAAATATTATTTAAATTCTTGGTTTTGAAAACAGGTTATTTTCAAGGCAATAACTGAGAAAAATAAACTACTTCTTTTAATATTCGAAAAGTAAACAGTGTCAAACAGAAAATATAAAGTACTTAAATAATCAATAGGTAGATAAACATTTATTTTTAATTTACAAAATATGGAGTGGTCATTTTTCACCTGAATACTGATAGGTGAATATATTAATAAACTTACCTCCACGATCTACATCCATGTGAAAAAGATTTGTTATGGGACCTACAGCACACAGCTATCACCATGACTCTACTTAAATTATAAACTGTGTTTTACATATACATTTTTTTTTGTTTTGTAGGCAAATATTTTTAAAATTATTAAGCTACTCTGTTGTTCACTAACACTTGTACTTAAAATAGTTTCCTTTTTAGGCATGATGACTTTGACATTAACTACTGAATTTTCCTGCGTGAGAAATGTTTTCGAATAGGAATTGTATGCCTGCCTTTTCTGACGTCACTAACCTTAGTTTAGTGTGCACATTAGATTCCAAACTCATACTGCAACAATGAATGTTTCTCGGATTCCTCTGTTAAAAAAAACAGCCATTTCCTAAAGGAAATATCTAATTCTTTATAGTTAATGAGAAGTCCAGGATTGGATAGCTGTTTTAGAAACACGTTGCCCAACATGCAGAATATTATCCGTCATAAGTATGATACTGGAGAAAATAATAATTGAAATATAATCAAAATTACAAGCATACGTTTTTGGAAACATTCCTTCCACTTCTTCATTCCACACTTCATCTGGCCAGCAAGGAAGATAACAAAGCAAAAAAAAAAAAAAATTCTCTACGTAGTCTAAAAGTTTATTTTGTTTCCCTACTATAACCTCGGATAGAGCCACCATTTTAAAAATGTTTTCTTAAAATCAGTATTCTTGTAATTACCACTCCTAAAGTGTACTTAAGGACCAACCATTATTACAAACATTAATTCCTAAACATAGTACCCAAAGATGATAGTATAAATTTGTATTCTAGAGATGATCGTTTATGAGCTTTAGTAATTATAATTCTTACGGTTCTGTTCCATTTTCATAACGCTCAAAGTCAAATAAATCCTTTGAAATCATAGCTTGTCTATATTTTATTTGAAAGTACCTTTTTTTACCATGGTGGTGTCTAACACTTACATTTAAAATTAATTTCATTATGGGTATTTATTAACAAAATATTTTAAAACATTTTAGAAAATAAGTAACTAAATACTGATTTAATACACTTTCAAATTTTTGCGATGTTTTAATGTTTGATGGGGTTAGTAGAGAAACAAATGCACGAAATTCGACTAAAATATTCATAGATCAATGGGCATNGTTTTAATGTTTGATGGGGTTAGTAGAGAAACAAATGCACGAAATTCGACTAAAATATTCATAGATCAATGGGCATGTGACGTCCGTCCAGCTTTCCTACAGCCGGATGTCATCTTATTCCTGCTACCTTTAATGCTCTTACTTTATACGACGTGAAGCTCAATGCGTGTAGATATTTTATCTTTTGAATAGAAACCAGCAGATTCAGAGTGATTCACCAGGCACATTCAGGGTGATTCACCAGCCTCAGTCTGACGACAATTTGTCTCCCATATGACGACCTCGAGCCGGCACTGCGCATGCGCCATGCGCGGGTGGGGGGCCGCGGTGACTGGCAGCCATCTTGGCAGTGGGTGAAGAATCCTGCTCAGTGCGTCTCAGGACTCAGATATGCCCGCGCGCTGACTTTGCTGTGAAACAAAAGGCGTCGCCTAGGCGTGTCGATTAAATCCATGAAATCGAAATAGTCGTTTCGTTTGTTTGATTTTATTCCCATATCTGAAAGTAAACATTGCCCACTAACTCAGACATGTTGTTCAGGTAGAACTCACGACCGTGTTCCCGACACACCAGAGCCCGATTATTTGCTCTAGAGTTCTGCGATGATAATTCTATCGTAGCCGAGGTCTGTAATTAAGTAGGGAGTGGAGTGTATGGCAACGGGTACTGTTCACAAATTTATCCCTCTCCTGTCACTCCCTTCTGTTTTATCGGTCCAGAAGGTTCAATGTCGCGCAGACAGTTCGGACAAAACTTGCACAAACGGGTCGTGTTCAAACTGAAGACTATTGTAACTACCTTTTGTTAGTAACAAACTACGAAATCACAAAGAATATCAGAGGACTCGAAGAAATGGTGGAAAGTAAGATAACGTATGTATTTGTTAATATTCTTNCGAAATCACAAAGAATATCAGAGGACTCGAAGAAATGGTGGAAAGTAAGATAACGTATGTATTTGTTAATATTCTTTTTTTGTAGAGGAATGTAAGGCGTGTACGATTTTCCCCTCCAGACGACTAGAGCGATCTACCGCTGTGTGTGTGGCTGCGTAGTCCCTGGATGCCGATCCTGCAGGCGACACAAGCGGTCTGCGTCTGGTCACCAACCTCGAGACACAGGCATCTGGTCTGCCTAGCACATGAATGGACTGTCTGTTGTGAGTCTCCCTCGTCCGTCGCTGACGTCATCTGGACACCTCGCGTGCCAGCAGCGAATATCACTCCACCCTCCACACACGGAGCTGCCCATGCCGCCCTTCGTTATCACACACTCTATACTCACATGTCAAGAGCGATCCCTAGTTGACAAGAGGCCGCGGTGACTCAGCGGTTAGACTGCTCCCCTCCCACCAAGGCAATCCGGNACGAAATCACAAAGAATATCAGAGGACTCGAAGAAATGGTGGAAAGTAAGATAACGTATGTATTTGTTAATATTCTTATTTTTTAGAGGAATGTAAGGCGTGTACGATTTTCCCCTCCAGACGACTAGAACGATCTACCGCTGTGTGTGTGGCTGAGTAGTCCCTGGATGCCGATCCTGCAGGCGACACAAGCGGCCTGCGTCTGGTCACCAACCTCGAGACACAGGCATCTGGTCTGCCTAGCGCATGAATGGACTGTCTGTTGTGAGTCTCCCTCGTCCGTCGCTGACGTCATCTGGACACCTCGCGTGCCAGCAGCGAATATCACTCCACCCTCCACACACGGAGCTGCCCATGCCGCCCTTCGTTATCACACACTCTATACTCACATGTCAAGAGCGATCCCTAGTTGACAAGAGGCCGCGGTGACTCAGCGGTTAGACTGCTCCCCACCCACCAAGGCAATCCGGGTTCGATCCCCGGCCGAGTCACTCCCGGACTTTCTCAGGTGGGTATCCTGCCGGACGATGCCACTGGTCAACGAGTTTTCTCTGGGATCTCCCATTTCCCTCGCCTTTGCATTCCAGCGCTGCTACATTCTCACCTCATTCTACTCTCATCGGCTCTCAAGAACCCGTTGTTAACAGACGCCCAAATCTCTCAACTCATCAACCCTATTAAATATTATATGAAAGCCTCTAGGCCACGTTTAACCTTAAGCGTCGCCCTTACAAGACTGCAACAAACTATAGATACAGAGTCGCCGCTGCAAGTCGCAGAGGTACACGCTGCACCACGAGAGCACTGCACCCCAGTTCACAGCTTGTGCTTAGTGGCGATCACGTACTTGATGCAGGTAACAGTGTAGCCCTTATCGCTCCCGCAGTTTCCTGTTTCAGATCAGGAACATGGCTCCTGACAGGTGGGCCCCTTCAGAGCGTTCAAAGAACTACACTGGAGAGCCAAAAAAATCTGGTATAGGCGTGCGTATGCAAATAACAGAGNTACCTTCAGACATTAGTCGAGTCCATGCCACGTCGTCTTGAGGCACTTCTGCGTGCTCGCGGGGGCCCTACACGATGTTAGGCAGGTGTAACAGCCTTTTTGGCTCTTCAGTGTAAACACACAATTTTTTTCATTATTAATTTTTTATCACANGTTAGGCAGGTGTAACAGCCTTTTTGGCTCTTCAGTGTAAACACACAATTTTTTTCATTATTAATTTTTTATCACATTTAGTAAACATTATTTGCGTCAGTTAGAATAAAAGGTTATAAATAGTTTGCGTCTTATTCACAATACATTAAAAATCACATAAACATGACTTTATTGCAAAACAAACATTATTGTGTTGNCAGTTAGAATAAAAGGTTATAAATAGTTTGCGTCTTATTCACAATACATTAAAAATCACATAAACATGACTTTATTGTGTTATTTGTCTTCATAATGACGGTAACTGATGTAATTACTCTGAACTTCTGTTGTCTGGAGTCTGTTCTATGCATCCAGTTAAACGTTTTTATTTTATTTTACTGGCGCACAAATTTACTCCTCTAAACTGTTAACGGCTAAAATAAATAGTGTTTTTATTTCATTGATGTTACCTTACATAAGCTGAGATGTGTTTAGCTTCATATAACAGCTTCTCTTCACAGTTCTGAGCTTAATGACGGAAACACAAGACAGTCGTATTCACATCAATGGCAGAATTAGCTAAGCCTAAATACCAGTACAATTCGTGTTATATTTCGATGACTGATACTCCCCTACGCCATACATATAAGTAAGAAGGGGTTGGGGTAAAAGGATTTTTTGAATTTTTTTTTATTTTTCTTCTTCGCGACGCTGAAAATTGAAAAAGCTAATTTTATAGGAAAATACGAAAAATATTTATCTGCGAAAAATGGCACAATTACGTAATTACTAGATACGCCACATTAATATGAAATACATTTTTTATAATTGTAGTGTTAGTAAAAATTAATGTGTTCTAGACAAGATCAAATTACAGAATAAATTTTGCCTGTAANGTGTTATATTTCGATGACTGATACTCCCCTACGCCATACATATAAGTAAGAAGGGGTTGGGGTAAAAGGATTTTTTTAATTTTTTTTAATTTTTCTTCTTCGCGACGCTGAAAATTGAAAAAGCTAATTTTATAGGAAAATACGAAAAATATTTATCTGCGAAAAATGGCACAATTACGTAATTACTAGATACGCCACATTAATATGAAATACATATTTTATAATTGTAGTGTTAGTAAAAATTAATGTGTTCTAGACAAGATCAAATTACAGAATAAATTTTGCCTGTAANATTTTATAATTGTAGTGTTAGTAAAAATTAATGTGTTCTAGACAAGATCAAATTACAGAATAAATTTTGCCTGTAAAACGGTTAGTTTCCACTGTCACTCAACGTTCTTAGGTTGGTAATGTATTTGCAGCAGGTTTACGTTGTGTGGCTTCTCATAACGCCTCTGCTCGATGTATGGGAGTGCCGCGCCTCTACTTAGTTATTCTGTAAACTATGAGCAATAAGTAGAAGGAAGAAACGAAACCGGGTTTTCAAAGTAGGCCTACTCTTGACAAACATACATGCACAGGAAAAGTATAATGTTGTGGCAACAGTATTCATGTTATAAAACATTGATTTTTTGTTATAAGTGAGCCATCAGTGATTAATGTTGCTGTGAATGTAAGTAGTAAGAAAATGGTTATTCTTCTGCAAGGGATTGGGGATGCGGTGGCGCAGAACAACAGCCGCCATCTTGGATAACGTGATGCGGACCTTTCTTCACTCGGAATTTCCCTTTCACCTTAGGAATTCCCCTTTTCCCCCTCAAAAACGAAAAAATTTACCGAATTTCGATTAAAACCAGCAAAATTCCCCTGTAAAAAAATTTGTTTTGCACAATGCGGCTGGCATTTGTATAATTTCCATCGATGACTCTACAATGTGGCTAGATGACTACTTTTTGGGATTAAGGGGAGGGGTTGAGGTTTTGAGGGGTTGCCCTGCCATTCATACTCTGTCATTCCACTTTGGTTTTCTCATATTCCTTCTGGTCTCCTTTCACCTGACGTCCTGGCGGGGTCGAGTCTCATGTTCTGTCATGACACCTGCGCAACTTGTAGCAAGGAATGCCCACGCATGCTAGCCTAGAGTCACACCACGCATGTGCCAAGTACGCACTAAGCCCACCTATAAGCATAGTTGGCTGTAATCTCAGAGCAGTTTAAGATAAAACCACCAAACTCCTAACTTAGGCATCACCACCGACAACAAAGTCCTTCCGTTGATAATTTAACCTTGCTCTTATGGGCCCCGTTGCGGCAAGCACCTAGTATATAGTATATAAGCGTTCGTCTGGAGCAGTGCGTTTTCAATTTGTTGTGAATCCCAATTAACATTCACTGAGCCATGAGGCGAGCACGTTATTATAAGAGAAGATATATTTCAAGACCTGTGTTTCGGAACATTGGTTCTTTCGACTGTGATGTGGCGAAGGACGATACTGTTTTTGTAAAGCAAGTTACAACTGCAGAAGAGAGCTNTGTGATGTGGCGAAGGACGATACTGTTTTTGTAAAGCAAGTTACAACTGCAGAAGAGAGCTCCGTTCTTCTCAGCTCCATGTAGAAGTTTGCTCTTCAGGGAATGACTGCACACAACGGATCTGGTATTCTTGAAGTTTGTTTCTACAGGCATCCTCACAACAGTACAGTGTCTGGTGTTAATTATTTGAGTCAGATTGATTCAAGAGGCATTATATGTTGGAAAACTTTTGCAATTAATGAACATGTTGCTACTTCTAATTCTGTTATTGCCCTAAGCTTACTTATAAGCATAGTTGGCTGTAATTTCCTAACTGTTTACGATATAGTTACCAAATTCATAACAAAGGAATCACCCCCGACAACGAAAAAGGCCGCAGGGTCAAGTGAGCCCTANATTGGTTCTTTCGACTGTGATGTGGCGAAGGACGATACTGTTTTTGTAAAGCAAGTTACAACTGCAGAAGAGAGCTTCGTTCTTCTCAGCTTCATGTAGAAGTTTGCCCTTCAGGGAATGACTGCACACAACGGATCTGGTATTCTTGAAGTTTGTTTCTACAGGCATCCTCACAACAGTACAGTGTCTGGTGTTAATTATTTGAGTCAGATTGATTCAAGAGACATTATATGTTGGAAAACTTTTGCAATTAATGAACATGTTGCTACTTCTAATTCTGTTATTGCCCTAAGCTTACTTATAAGCATAGTTGGCTGTAATTTCCTAACTGTTTGCGATATAGTTACCAAATTCATAACAAAGGAATCACCCCCGACAACGAAAAAGGCCGCAGGGTCAAGTGAGCCCTATTTAAATAAGTACACATACATATAATTTAGAACGGAATAAATTGTTAACTTGTTCTGTATAACTGAATTCTTCTCGTATAGGGAAGAGCATGTGTGACTCTGCTGGTCTGCCACCCTGGAGCCTGACGCGTCTCTCTATCGGCTAGTGTTCTGTGACATACGTTCGACTTGTCGAGACCTGCACAGTGTCCATGCTGCATGTAGACCACCTGGGCTGCCTTACAGATTCTCACGATGTTAGTTTATTGTAAGACATCGGCCGGGTCGGATGTTTCCCGCTGCTAGTGTTGTGAGTATTGGCAGTACTTTGAATGCGATGGTTTCGTCTCGGTCGTTTCGTAAGGAAGTCGTTTGCTATTCTTTTGTACTTACCAGGACTCTCTGGTCTTGTCTAGCATCGTTTAACGCACAGCTTACAGCACCCGACGCTTGCGTATTATGTAATTGCGCTGATTAGTAAGTGCTTATAACTATTTTTCCTTTACATTTGGTATTATATATCGGTTTTCATCAGCAAGTAGCAGTGACGTCTCTTTGGCACGACTAATAGTTTAAAATATATGTTGTTTTGTGGCAAACAAAGGAACACAGTCTTTACAAGTCACGTTATATGTATTGCACTTGACGCATTGTAACCCTTTTTGTGGCTGGCCCTTGTGATCATTCGTTCTTTTTCATGTCGGCGTGCATTTTAGCTTTGACTTAACTTCTTGGCTCCATAGCAGCACTGATATCACTATTATATAATGTGACTCGTTTATGACGCCATGCTCGTGATGTACTTCCATATGTGCTGGTCCTCTATTGTTTGTTGCATGCCTGATTTTTCATGTGCAGGGCGGTTTAATATATTTTACACTTGGTTTTCCCGACCCTTGTGATAGGCTGGCGGTGTTTATTTATGTTTTAGTGTAAGCTGCGACTATGTATGTCTTGTTATCAGTGCAATTGTACACAGTTTTATTTTTCAGTATTTCATTGCTTGTTAAGGGTTACCAACGCTAACGATGACTCTGACCACCGGCCTTTGTGTTGGACTCATGGTGTTTGTTTATTACTATATGTGTATTTTACCATCAACCACGACTATGTACGTCATGCACGCAATGAATATGCATACTGAAGAGCCAAACAAACTGGTACACCTGCCTAATATCGTGTAGGGCCCCCGCGAGCACGCAGAAGTGCCGCAAGACGACGTGCTATGAACTCGAATAATGTCTGAAAGTATGCAGGAGGCATTGAAATCTGCGCCAATTTGAGAAAGGGTTTCACGTCTGTCACGTTTCATGATTCTCGTCAGTCGTCGTTTGTCCCGTTCTTTCACGATCTTTTTCCGGCCGCAGCGATGTCGAAGAT
>NQII01000881.1:294709-347079 GCA_002778355.1 Clitarchus hookeri | reverse complement strand
GCTAATTCTTCTATATTTGCTTATAAGGTTAGTAAGACATTATATATAGTATAACCGCTTGCTAATTCTTCTATATTTGCTTATAAGGTTAGTAAGACATTATATATAGTATAACCGCTTGCTAATTCTTCTATATTTGCTTCCAGAAACGTATATATTTATATCAGCGTGTTTAGTGTTTACCTAGCACGTGTTTCTAAAACATTGCGACAATTTTCGGCATGGAATTCCGTACAAAAATATAAGACAAAAGTGTATTTACAAGTTATCCCCTTAAGTNATTGCGACAATTTTCGGCATGGAATTCCGTACAAAAATATAAGACAAAAGTGTATTTACAAGTTATCCCCTTAAGTAATTATTAAGGAAGCTATGCTCTTCCAAAATTTAAGTTTTAAAATGTGGTTAGTTTGAAATATCAGATACCATGTGTGATTAAGCAACAAATCAGTGACTGGAGTTTTGTACATAGAAAGGAGATCTTACACCTCTCAAAACTCGATCGCTAATATCAACCCCCTTCCTTTCGGAAATGGCTGTTGGCACCGCACTTCCTAACACTACGTCCTAAGAACTTTTTAAAGACAACTTGTCAATCAACACGTCTAAATGAACACAACGGTCGTCTTGTCGGAGTACTCTCAGGCGAACAGTTTGCGAGATAATCAATGTTGAACATTCAAAACAGAATGTTTGTTACATACCAAGTAGGCAAACCACAAGAAGAATAAAGCAAGTTAAGTGAGGATTTTTCAGGGGCGCACAGCTCCCTTAATAATCTGTTGGCGATAAAAATGGCGCCTACACTGTAGTCTCATAATATTGTCCGGAGTACACTGCCGGAGCTCACCCCCATGTTTTAGAAACACGTTGTATGTACGACACCTGCTTACTGATGTAAGTCAGCTGTCTCAGTGTGAGTAATGTTACTTACTTAAGCCGAGGAGCCTCTGGCAGCGTGATCTGGGGGGAAGTAGTGAGGTGGGTAGAGCTACTCACTACTGTACGTTAGTACAAGGTATAGTGACACAAGTGTGGGGCTGCATTCACATAGGCGCGGCCCTGTATTGTCGCTGTAATGAAGACATGGTAACGCAACAGATGCGACGCGATATGCAAACAAGCTTATATTATTGAAAACCATGGCTGCTTGTAGCAACGCGTAAGGCAGAAGTTCACTTGTTTTTTNTATGCAAACAAGCTTATATTATTGAAAACCATGGCTGCTTGTAGCAACGCGTAAGGCAGAAGTTCACTTGTTTTTTTCAAGTTTGTAAGAACAACTAAATACGTCAAAACATTAATTTTAACGAGCAGTTTCCATCCAGGCCTTCTTTATGGCGCCGATTGTTCCGGTACATTTCGTGACGCGAGTCGCATGGCTCTGGCCACTTTCAACATTAATTATTNCATGGCTCTGGCCACTTTCAACATTAATTATTCCTCGCAGAATTTCATCTTGAATGACACGGAAATTATTATGATTTTCATTTCTACTTAAAACAAAGTCAATTGTATTAGCTGTAGTGACTTGTTCATATCAAAGCTGTCAATTGAACACTGACACCACAATAACAGCAACAAAACTCTCTTAGTTTGTTTAACCACGTCACGTCTGTGACGCTAACTGATTGGTTAGTTTACACAAAAGAAAATTAGACAGTAAACAATAAGCAGTAAGAAGTAGGCTCCCAAAATCCAACTGACACAATAGAGATGTTACTGCTGAAGTTTGTCCAAAAACGCATCTTGACGTGTCCTTTATCCGACCAAGAAATAGCTGTATATTTATACATATTTTGGTTTTCGGTAGTTCAATTTTTTAAGGCAGATCGGTATAAATTATATTGTAACGGATGATTTAAAATAACAAAAAAAAAAAAAAAAAAAAATTTTAATGTAAGCTTTTTGGTGATCGGCTAAACTGAAAGACTTCAAAATAATTTCCCCTGCAGCACGAAGCAGCAACTACCGTGCGTAGTTCGAGCCAGTGCGTTGTTCCACTGCCTACTTATCACTACTTACTATGTAAGTTTTGTACTGCACGAACCTCTTTAGAAAATGTTTGTATTTGGAAAGTGTTTCGCGCTGCACGCGGGTTGACGGCTACTGGACGGAATATTCTATTAATCGCATCGCGACCGTCGCATCGCGTCGATGTAAACCCACGAGAGGCGGTGGGCGCAGTATGCTCTACAATGACACGGGAGCGTAACAAACCTCGGCCAAGAACAGCGAAGACTTGACGACTCCCGACACCACCTCAACCTAACTCTATCGTGCGTGATATTGGATAACTTTACGGACGTAATTACGTGTTTATTTTGCAGTTCAAAATTGTTAATGATCTCGTTTTCAAAGTATGAGGTATTTAAAGTTAACAGTAACGTCAATATTTAATCGAAGGTCATCACAAACTCTATTTAAATCTGTAGTACGTGTAGGTCTGGGCGAAAGATGAAATCGATCATAGGAAACTACAACAGTCAAAGCTATCAAGTTGAATTTATGAAAATGTACAAGTAACATGACTGAAGTAGTTAAAAAATACTCACTGCTTAGTGACGTCACGGATTCGAGTACACATAACAGTTGGGAGTTGGCCAGTTCTTCCATGCATCCACGTCCATGTACGTTCGCGCATGGCCTCACTGCCTTGAGCACGATGTCGTATCTGACGTCACAGTTGTGGTTTCCGTCATAAACCCCTTTCTTGGTGCCTCTCAAGTATGTCGGGGGTTGATGCGATCCTCCTCGCCCATGTGTGGGAGATCAAAGTGGCCGACCCAACATCCGATGTTCTGAGTGGGAGGGGACGCACCGTGGAGCCAGCTCCACGCGCACATGACGTCACCTCGCACGCGCAAACACGCACCAGTGGGGAGGCCTTGAGTTCGTGTGCATGTCCGCATCTGTCCCACAGCAGACGTCACTCGTAGAGTGGAGCCGCGTACACACTAGCGTCTCGAACACAGATCACATCGCGTCAGGAACATTTCAACGATGCAGTATGTTCGACCGTTCATTAAATGCAGAACATTCAAATGATGTACGTGCAGGTGTCTATATGCATGTACACTTAGCAAATGAATTGAAGAAGAATGCAAACAGACTATGGCATACGCACTGTATGTAACAAGAGGACAACAATACACAGGTGCTTCATTGCTTCCAGAGTTAAAATTCCAAATAATATATGTTCATTAAAAAAACTGTTACAAGTATGTATGCAACTGATTGTGAAGCCATAATGACTATTAGTGTGACCACAAGTGTTGAAAGCGGACACAAAGCTGAGAAGCGCGAGGTGGGCAGGTTGTGGAACGCACATCTTCCGCACTACGCGTAACGAACACTCCTTGTACGCGCGAGCTCGAATATTGCTACGAGGCGGGTCGGAAGTCTTGTACACGCGGGCGAACACGGGACACGCAGGCCGGTGTGCGGTGCGCTTGTAAGCGCGGCTTCGCAAGCGCGCATCAGCGCTTGGCACGACGCGAGTCCCGGCACGGACTGACCGCCAGCACCCGGGGNGCTCGAATATTGCTACGAGGCGGGTCGGAAGTCTTGTACACGCGGGCGAACACGGGACACGCAGGCCGGTGTGCGGTGCGCTTGTAAGCGCGGCTTCGCAAGCGCGCATCAGCGCTTGGCACGACGCGAGTCCCGGCACGGACTGACCGCCAGCACCCGGGGCTCCCCGCCAGCAGCCGCCTCGTCTATTCGTCAGCACCTCGGAGGCCCCTGCATCGCCTTCCGGGGGACATAACTCCATCAGCCGCATTACCCTTCCCTCTCGCATTGTGAGGCGTCGACGTCTAGGGCATCCCCGAGGTCACCGCACTGTCAGCTGACCTCTCCACTGTCTACACATATCCTGCCCGCCTCTCACACACTGCCTGCTGACCTCTCCACTCTCAGGTTCGCCAGCGACCTTGCCATTCACAGACAAAATAGGGGTTGCTACTCTCGTATCTCAGTAAACACTGTAGCCATGAGCATTTGATAACACTTACTAAAATGTACACAAACGTCACGTTACTGTAGCACTACAACCTGCTCCCTGTACACACTGAAATGTTGTTGTACTTTAACAACAAAAATCTTTGAAAACCCAGTTGCCAAGAACATCCTTCGTAAAACTACTAACAGCTTTCTTTTAAAATCTGCGAAAAAGGTTTTTTTTTTACTAATACGAACGATAGCCTTGTATTACGACTTACATAATTGAGAAGTGTATATAAATGTAATTTTTTCTTCTAGAAAACTAACGTGATGAATTAATAACAGATAATAACTTGAAAAAATATTTCGTAATAAAATTAACGAAAAAAAAAAATTACTTTACCAGCACGGTGACTAAAACCAAAATCCTTTGTGTTACCAGACCACGCCTTCAGCCACAAGACCGCACCTTCAGCCACAAGACCGCACCTTCAGCCACAAGACCGCACCTTCAGCCACAAGACCGCACCTTCAGCCACAAGACCGCACCTTCAGCCACAAGACCGCATCTTCAGCCACAAGACCAAGTTGACTTACATGATAGACACTTACATTTATACTAAATATAGCTTCAAGTACCTAAAAAATAACAGGGAAGTTATTTGATTAAGAGGGATGTGTTTATTTTATTTTAAGAAGTATATTGTTGAGTTGAGAGATTTGGATGACTCTTAACAACGAGGTCTTGAGAGCCGATTTAAGANGCCACAAGACCAAGTTGACTTACATGATAGACACTTACATTTATACTAAATATAGCTTCAAGTACCTAAAAAATAATAGGGAAGTTATTTGATTAAGAGGGATGTGTTTATTTCATTTTAAGAAGTATATTGTTGAGTTGAGAGATTTGGATGACTCTTAACAACGAGGTCTTGAGAGCCGATTTAAGANCATTTTAAGAAGTATATTGTTGAGTTGAGAGATTTGGATGACTCTTAACAACGAGGTCTTGAGAGCCGATTTAAGAGTTATGTGCAGCTAGGAAATGTTAGCAGTTGATGAGTAATACGGTAACGTTTTATTGAAATTGTCGTTTCATTACGATTATTTGAGTTGTTTAAGTGGTTTCCGTTATTCAAACTTGCAAAATACATTTCTTTTTGCACCCAACTACACTATACATCACCCATAGTTTTTGCACAAACAGCTATAAACTGTTTTACGTTGTTGAGTGTCCGCCATTTTGCTGAAGCTCGTGGATACGGGTCAGTATAGTACAAAAATTTCTTGAGGTCTATTACAAACACGTCCTTTGTAGTTTTACAAACGAGTAGTTTTACAAGAGAAATATTTGTACTGTTAAAAGCATTTTTTAAATCACAAACAAATTCTTAGTAAACATTACAAATATTATTTACAGGGAATAGCGAGTTAAGAGATTTGGGCGGCTCTTAAAATCGAATTAGCTGTGAAGACCTTGCTGTGAAGACGTCACTGTTAAAAGCCGGCCAAGTCTATTCACTCACACACTCACGTCAGTACGTGTGGTCACCCGACATCCCGGAGATAAGCAATACCTTCACCGCGGTCGTCTTCTCTTATCACACTCAACCCCAACACTCCCGAGCGATTCACGCAAACATTTCCAAACCATGGAGTGATTGCACAGATTCCTCAGAAATTGTGCATTTAAGGACACATTCGAAAAGAAATTACATTCTGGTCAATGATCCGTCATTGGGAAGCAATCTAGCTCCGACATCCCGTAACAGAATGAAACAAAGAATCGTAATCCCAATTTTTCTCTATGGCGGTATTTGTTGCCAGTGACGGCATTTGCAATGGTTACAGTAATTCTGTAAACTACATAACATGGTTACTGTTCAGTTTTAAATACTGCAATAAACTCTCCCCCCCCCCAACTCAGAAGACACGTAAGAGACGATATAAGTGCAGATATTCTTTCTGCAATAAATCTGGACTCACGTATTTCTACTCGAAGAATAGCACCGGGGTGAGCAGAAGTGCCATCTGGAGAATCCTACATGATACTGAATCACATCCATACCACATTCATGTCCATCAGGCATTAGGCGAAGATGACTTACAGACAAGAATCTCCTTCTGCAACTGGTTTACAAATCAAAATCTGAACTTCCCAACTATCGTACTGTGGACTGATGAGGCCACTTTAATAAATAATGCGGATGTAAACATTCACAAAGCTTACACTTCGTCAGCAGAAAACCCTTGTAAGTTACGTCAGCAAGACTACGAGCACACTTGGAGCCTAAATACCTGGTGTGAACTCGTCCATGATCAAGTTATGGGACGTTGTTTTTTTGATGGACAATTGAATGGCGAGCGGCACTCTATAAATTTCTGCAAGGCGCACTGACGAAGTTGCTAGACGATGTTCCCCTAGCAACGCGGTTGTTAATGTGGCTGCAACAAGATGGATGCCCGGACCATTCTTCCGTGGTGGCCAGGCGTACTTTAAATCACAGTTATCATGGTCGATGGTCTGGGAGAGGGTGTGAGGGCAGTGATTTTGCCACCACAGTCGCCATACTTAACTCCCTTTGATTACTATTTTGGGAAGACGCATTAAAGACACCGTGTATCAACAGTGTCCTACAACGAGAGGTGAAATGAAATACCTAAGTTAATTATAGTAGCGAGCTGGTTGCTGCAGAGATACTTCGGGGTATTCAAAGTGCACGAAGACGGGCACGAACACACTTAGAACAGAGTGGAAAACATTTCTAACATATATTACAGTGAGCAGAAAACAAACAAATGTGCTCTTTGTAATAATTTCTAAACAAAAACATTATTTATATTTAAAAATCATGAATTTTTGTACTGTTAAATTGCACAAGTCGCGTTTATGTCAATCTGGAAGTGTAAACAAAAGTTTGTTTCTTCTCTAGGCCTACAACATTAAAAAGGTATTTTTACGCACACCATCTCGTCAGCGCCAGGGAGATTTTTTGATATCGTCAAACTGGCAGCACACGCCAAAAGACTTTCCAAACAAAATATCTTCAGTTTTGCGAGCCCTTTCAACGATACTAATTTTGTACCACCTTCCCATTTGCAATTCTGAAGGTACCTTCGTTTCCTCCAGTTTCCAGCATATTGTAGGCAATGTATGGTTCACCATTCAGTTCTGCTCAAAGATTTGCCTACACAGGATTTTATCCGAAAAGCTTGAACGCCCCGCCCCGGTTTCGAGACAAAGGGCTGGTACGGTAGGTCTACCGTAGTTGTTACAGCTCCAAACATATGCTCGTAAAAGAATAAAATGTGTATGGGAAACTTTCTTAAATGTGTGCTGTAGCGATGCTAAAAACTCCCGTATTTGAAGTCTCATATGTGATATTATTTCCATTCAATGTATAGTTTAAAAACGTTTACTAGAGTCCAGGCAGTTCACTATACATTTTATTACAGTGCAATTTGGAAAAGGGCTGCGGTTAGCATAGAGGCTAGAGTGCTTGCTTCCCACCCAGGGGAACCGGGTTCGACTCCCGGCGAAGCCACTCCCGGATGTTCACACGTGGGACTGGTGCCGGGCAATGCCGCTGGTCGGCGGGTTTTCTCGGGGAACTCCCGTTTTCCCCCGCCCTTGCATTCCGGCGCTACTCCATACTCGCCACGATACGACCTCACCGACTCTCAAGAGTAAGTGAGTAAGTGAAGAGATTTGGGCGGGTCTTGAAAACGAGGTCTTGAGAGTCGATGAGGGTGATTCAGGTGAGTATGAAGCAGCTTCGGAACGAAAGGACGGGGGTAAACGGGAGATCCTCGAGAAAACCGGCCACCAGCGACATCGTCTGGCACGATTCCCACATGTGGACATCTGGGAGTGGCTTCGCTGGGGATTGATCCTGGTTCGCCTTGGTGGGAGGCATGTTGTCTAACCGCTCAGCCATTGCGGCTCCGGCTTTCAAGGTCTCAGTTTCAAGAGCCACCCCAACCTCTAAGTTATCGCATTAGCATTGATATTCAAAATGTAGTGGTGTTTTGTAATACCTTTATTTTTAAGTATTTTTTCCACATTTGATTTGGTTTCCCCGTAAGTTCTCACCCGTCTACTCAGGGTGCGTGCCTCCCCCTCCTCTAGGCTATTACAGCTATGTCACACGTGCCTATATGATATTCCATAGCCGTGTTTGAAGCCGTAGAGGTGTACTGGATGCGCACCAACCAGTCTCCCATTCCCAACATCTCAAAGCACTTGTTTACTTTGCAGTGTTCCTCGTCTTTTGAGATAGTCGTATTGACCGCAGAACTGTTCCAATTAAAAAGTGTCGGATATTGGAAGCCCGCCCAAGTTTCGCACCTGCATCGTCAGCGCTAAAGCAACCTCAGNTCCAATTAAAAAGTGTCGGATATTGGAAGCCCGCCCAAGTTTCGCACCTGCATCGTCAGCGCTAAAGCAACCTCAGAAAAAGTGACTACAGATGACTTTGGAATGTTTTTTAATACATACATTTGAAATACTTAACAACGTGAGCAAACAAAAGTATTTCAAGTTTTACAGCTTTACTTTTTAGTTTCCAGTTGAACATGTTATATTAGGATTGTTATACTATTGTTGCGAATAGATAAATGCACTAACAGACACAGTCACTGTCCTTACTGAAACAAAAAACGCAAACAAACTCTCGAGCTACATTCACGTATGAAGGTCATCAAATGAGCGGCCAAACAAATGCAGTGGGTTCAACACAATATTTGATTGACAGGCTTATTTATTTTGGCCCAACACAGAGTTCTTGTTTATTTAAACATGTATTTGTTAGATGAAAAAGTAATTTTGTTGCTTTTCAAGTCTTGTTTATTCAAAAATATATATTGTTGGGGCAACAAAATATATTTTTGGCCCTACAAAAACAAATACTTAGTTGGCCTTCCTCTCGGCGCAGCGGAATGCACTGACGTTTTGTTGCCAGGCCTGTGCACTTCACTAGGAATCCGTAGTAATTGCTCTTGTGCACTTCGCTAGGAATCAGTAGTAATTGCTCTTGTGGCAGTGAATACCAGCAACTACAATGATTATTAGAATTTTACTGATTCAACTGCAGCAATTTCAACAAATCTGCATTCAAATTCGCTGATTTGGAGGGAAAATTACTGTTTCAATTTTAGAGTGCTCCTATTTATTTGTCTGAATATACGTAAAATCCATTAGAACTGAAATCTAACGAAATGTATTCACGCATTGTATTTTTACTTTTTAAAACGTAAACATTGGAGGGAGTGCATAATCCTTAAAAAATGATCTTAATATTTAATATTTTTTGCAGATGCAAGAATATATAACAATGTGGACCTAACAAACTTTTACACACAAATAAAACTAATTTCTCAATTTACCACCTTCTTAAAAACAACTTCTTTGGAACACCAATCACCTTGCGGCGGAAATTTTCGCTATTCCAAACTCTTCCTCGAGCAATATCGTTTTGTTCCCAACAAGGGTTGAACAAACCTTAGTAGAACTGAAAACACCGAATTTCCTGCCTACTGTATTCATACACATGGCAGAAAATAACATTGCCTTGCAGCTTATGACTACGGCATGTGTGTCCATCTAACAACAAGAAGCCATGCTGAATAGAGGCCCCGTCGTTCTGTATTAATATCTCTAAGTCCCNATGTATTCACGCATTGTATTTTTACTTTTTAAAACGTAAACATTGGAGGGAGTGCATAATCCTTAAAAAATGATCTCAATATTTAATATTTTTTGCAGATGCAAGAATATATAACAATGTGGACCTAAAAAACTTTTACACACAAATAAAATTAATTTCTCAATTTACCACCTTCTTAAAAACAACTTCTTTGGAACACCAATCACCTTGCGGCGGAAATTTTCGCTATTCCAAACTCTTCCTCGAGCAATATCGTTTTGTTCCCAACAAGGGTTGAACAAACCTTAGTAGAACTGAAAACACCGAATTTCCTGCCTATTGTATTCATACACATGGCAGAAAATAACATTGCCTTGCAGCTTATGACTACGGTATGTGTGTCCATCTAACAACAAGAAGCCATGCTGAATAGAGGCCCCGTCGTTCTGTATTAATATCTCTAAGTCCCGTTGTTAAGAGCATTATACTTCAGTAGCAAGGTAGACAACATACAATTATGTTTATGTGTCTTACTACCTGTCTTTGCGTCTTCTGTTATCTGAAATATTACTCACGACGCAGAACCGACAATAAACATGCATCACTCTAGTAGCGCCCTTCCGTACAGCCGGCCGGGTCAAACAGCAGCAGCCAACAAACAGGTGAACTCTGCTCGACCATGTGCAGGTCTGTGGAGACTCGCTTGGCGCCATATTGCCACGCCAAACTGTACAGTCTCTAATTATGAACTACTTTTAGACCAATACCCTGACGACACCGCATGCAGTCTCCACAAGACTGTGATACCAATCAACAACCAGAACTCTGAACACTCCTACCTACAGACAATGCACAGAGAAACCACTTTCAGATATGAACTCCTGCAGTCATGGCTGCGAATGTAGCGCTATCTGTGAACATTCCAGATGAACTACGTCCAACGAACTTGCGAACCGTATCGCCCATCTTACTTTCACACCCCTGATTTAACTAATTTGCTTACTTTTCTCTGCATGGATGCAACTAAAATGTTAATGAAATTCTTGAAAGTCTAGATGGTAAATAAGTTTTGAAGTCTCGTTGACAGCAATATCACTAGAGATGGAACCAAAAAATTAAACAACAGTAGCGAGACAATTAAGACTCGAGCCCAGATAACCTAGTACCATAAGCTAGCGTGCATTTAATTATCTGCTTTACGGAGGAAGGATTCGGAGCTTCGACTTTCAGTATAATCAGACTAATGTTTAGAATTATAAGGTTGACTAAACTGAAATATTTGCGGGGGGCGTCATTTTGAAAATACGTCTCTGAGCCACTTAAATCATGTAAGTCTGAATGATCTACCGTAGCGCTAATTGTGTCAAGAATTGTATGGAAACCGGTTGCACCGATTCTAAGATAAAGCATAAAAAGTTTCCTTTCTTAATTGGTGCTATTTTAAAAAAATTGCCTAAAAAGGTTCTGTATACGATGATTCTAATAAAAGTATACTGTCAGCATACAAGGTTAACCTGAACATGGATAGAATTGTTTAATAGATATCAGGAGTTTACATAAATAATTTAGATCACTGCCATTTTGAAAAAAAAGTGTCTGACCCCACTTAAATCATGTAAGTTTACATTGAATTCTGTAGAATTACTAGAGTGCGAAATTAACTGGAAATTATTTGAATGTTTCCGGAAATATAGAAAATTGTTAAATTTTCCCACCTGACACAATTTTACAAAACGGACGTGAAAAGAGGATCTCTGTGCGCGTAATTAATTATTCTAATGACTACCGTCAGTGTACAAAATTTGCGTGAATTTTATTCAACAGTTTAATATGTATATATAATATAACCTATATTACTTACATTAATACCATTAAAAGTAAGGCCTTCCACACCTAAAACATGTAAATTTACACGCCTTACTGTAGCACTACTTGCGTGTAAAATTTAGTGGGAAGCGGTTGATTGGTCCTCGTAATATGGAAAATAATCCCAATTTTTTTCATGTGACGATCTTAAANAATTTAGTGGGAAGCGGTTGATTGGTCCTCGTAATATGGAAAATAATCCCAATTTTTTTCATGTGACGATCTTAAAAAATGGAGGACAATAACTTTATATATCATAACATTCGGTGATTGTCATAGATAGTGCAGTATATAAAGTTTATAATCGGTTGCATATTTTCGTTGATGTAGATACTAAGCTAAAATATTTATAAAGCCGCCATTCTGAAAATAAGTATCTGGCCCACCTAAAACATATAAATTAATATGACCTACCATAGTAAAACTTCTTCGCCGAATTTTGTGACGAATCGGTTAATTGTTTCCTGATATATGATATAAAAACATCATTTTTTCATGTGGGGCTATCTTACAAAATTGCTGGAAATGAGGATATGTATAAACACATATAATTGTTGTAATAGATAGTACCAGAATACAAAGTTAAGTTGAAATTGGTTTCGTAGTGCTATAGTATAGCTTACTAAGGCAAAATATTTATATTGCCACCATTTTGGATACAAGCATCTGACCCACTTAAAACATTAATTTACATGGCCTACCATCGTGCTACTTGTTTGCCAAATTTGGTACAAATCTGTAGGTATTTTCCGGAGGTATTATGTTTTCGTTTTATAAATTGATATCTTACAAAATTGCGGAAAAAAGAGATTTCGTATTGATACATTTGATGACTGTACTATATATTGCCAGCATACAAAGATAAGTTTGAATTGATTACATGGTTTTAACGATATAGCACACTAAACTAAAATAACTATATAGCAGTTATTTTGAAAATAAGTATCTGACCCACTTAAAACATACAATCTTACATCATCTGCCACAGTACTAATTGTTTGCCAAAGTTGGTAGAAATCAGGCAATTGGTTGGTGAGATATGATGTAAAATCTTTATTTCATCATGTGGTGCTATCTTACAAAGTGGCAGGCAAAATACGCTCCATGAAAAAGTATTTGATGGTTGTAATTNATTTCATCATGTGGTGCTATCTTACAAAGTGGCAGGCAAAATACGCTCCATGAAAAAGTATTTGATGGTTGTAATTTATACTGCCTGCATACAAATTTAAGTTGAAATTTGTTACATGGTTTCGACGATATAGCATACTAAGTTAAAATGGCTATATGGCTGCCATTTTGAAAATAAGTGCCTGACTCNAACATGGTTTCGACGATATAGCATACTAAGTTAAAATGGCTATATGGCTGCCATTTTGAAAATAAGTGCCTGACTCACTTAAAACGTACACGTATACGACCAGCCGTAGTGATATTTGTTTACCAAAATTAGTAATAGTAGGAAGATAGTTTTTTTTTTTTTTCGAAATAACTCATAAAACTTGATTTATTCATTTGGCGTTATCTTACGGACTGGCAGTCGAAAGTTGCTATTTGTTGGCATTAATAATTACTATAATTGGTCATTTTAGCATATAAATTTGGATGGTAGATATACCCAATAAACCTAAAATAATGTATTNATAATTACTATAATTGGTCATTTTAGCATATAAATTTGGATGGTAGATATACCCAATAAACCTAAAATAATGTATTTCCGCCATTTTGAAAATAATTTCATAATCAATTTAAATTTCATATGTTGACTTGACCTTCTGTAGTACATCTTACAGCATATTCGGCGATAATCGGTTGAGTATTTTCCGAGATATGATGTAAAATCTTTATTTTTTTATGTTGTACGGCTATCCGAAATTGTTGGACAACAAATATCTCTATTACTTACTTGAATGCTTGCATGATGCAGTGTCAACTCACAAACAATAGTTTCCGAGATATGCATCACATGANCCTATTACTTACTTGAATGCTTGCATGATGCAGTGTCAACTCACAAACAATAGTTTCCGAGATATGCATCACATGACATCCTGAATGTTGCAATGGCCACAATTTTGGAGATAAGACCGGCGTGGTTGAAAACTACATAATAAAAAACGGATGTTCCAACTAAGTGCTGCATGTGTACCGAGGTTGGTGAAATTCAGTTAGTGTGATCAAAAGTTTTTAGTAGGATACACACACACAAACAGGAAGAGATCTGAAAACGTTTAATATGAGCAGACTATTTCAGTTTGCTAAATACGATGCTCATGGAAACTGTGTGGAAAATTTCGTTTAAATTAATTCATGCCTTTGGTAGTGTGCAATTAACACACTCAAATAATTACTTGATGTGATAAAAAAAAGCTGCATTTTAAGGTAGCGAGAAACTTTCAACCTTTCGTCACACTTCAGTCCATACTATAAGCACCTTCACAAATAAAAATATTCTTAACAACCCACGAATGACAAGTGTGTAAGAAACGAAAACACGCACAGTTTTTAAGGTCCATAATTTGTACTGTTAGTCTCCCTATACAATGCCGAAATGGCATTCATGAACATTACACAAATAAATCACCAAATGAATCAAACTTCAAAAAAAGTTTGTAATAGAACTTTGAATACCTACACTGCTGCATGGGCACAAGTATATATACAGTGTTGCTTACTTCTCGCCTCCATTGATTTTTATTATTAACAGTTTTTGTAATTAGTGCCAACTGTACGAAACAAAACATTATACGGAGCTGAGGAAATTTATAAATTACACCAAAATTGTAGACAAATCATACTGCACAATATTTACACACACCTACGGAAATCGTACACAAATGTCTGTATTAATACGCGAATTGGGAACGCTGTGTTTCAATACACACTCACTGCAGTGTTTAGTATACAAAAATGAAAGGAGTTTCTTAAACGATACTAGATGTTGGTGAAGTGGCTGACTGATGCTTGCTATAAGAGAGTTGCAAGCAAACACAGCGAAGCAGCAGGCCACAGGGTCCCGTCCCTGCGTTGTGCTGTCGTCACATCCGTGTTGACACAGAGCCGCAGTCCGGTCCTCGTGTCGCACACATGCATGCTCGCCTGTGTGCCTCGCCACACACTCCAACTTCCTGTTCACAGTAAAGCGAAAACAACCTGGGGCAGATATCACTGCAACTACCTGCGTAATTAACGTGCACACTGACCAATATGCGCCCAGCAAAGTTGTTTATGCATTTCAAACAGTGTACGTGACTGCTAATAATCATATTGTATCCTGTTTAAAATCAATTTATAACGGAGGGAGAGGTTCGTGCCCCCCTTCTCTTTGTGTCCTCCTTGCATTCAGTTCAAACCCATTTAGACTGCACAATGTGCACATAACGCAAAGGAAGGTTAGTTTTGCAAACTAAAGCACAACGCCCGACGACGGCGATGCTGCCCTAGGCTATGCGTGGTTCACATGAACACAGCCCAACACGAGGCACAGCTCGCAGGTTACGAGAGAACGGAACAAGTGCTGTGTCGGCCTCGGTACTGCGCACATCTCACATTCTCTTTTTCCCAGCAACTGAAACCGTCAAATGAAGTGCGCCAAGGATGGTCAAGAAGATGCGCCTAGCGAGATAAAGCTAAGACATACTCTGTGCTCACCTAAAGCGATGGTCTGCAGAAGCCCAGCGTTATTTACACTCTACTTGGTAATCCTCACTACGCTGGCCGTGCGCACTTCATGGCAATATTGGCCACACAGTGATGTCGTAGGTATTTATACTAGACCCCTACATGCCTGTACAGGCGAACATATCAATAAAGAGAAAAAACATTATTCTAACAAAGATTTTAAAAGCATATAAAACTATATATTAAAATAAATTTCAAATAATAATTTTTATATAGGACACTCTTTAAAACCAACAATTAATACACTTTTAAAAATTAGCAGTGCCCATTCTCACGCGACTAAATCATGGTCTGGAAACGTTAGTGTGCGAGGAGCGGTGTAACCGCTGTGCCACCGCGGCCCCTTCCAGTGATAAGGAACAGCTCACTAGAGCATAACGTCTCTACCAGTAGTGTTTAGACGACTAGAACGAGGAACTCTACCATAACGATGTACAAATATATTGTGTAATTACACACATGCATATGATTCCTATACGGCAGCAGAATCTACTTCAAAGTCGCTGTATTTGTACGTCTACAGATGTAAAGTTTTTTTAATTATACGTGCAAATAAATATATCCCAAAGGTTAGTAAAATNTGTATTTGTACGTCTACAGATGTAAAGTTTTTTTAATTATACGTGCAAATAAATATATCCCAAAGGTTAGTAAAATGATGTGTGTTCTGTGCTACTTATATTATTCAATCAATTGTGTCAAATTTCCGTTACTATGTAGCAGAAATAAAACTATATATGACTGTAGTGTATTTTTACTCCACATAATTTACACAGACATTTCAATTGTAATTTCGCCACAATGTGTGCGAGATTTCTCACTAATACGAATATAAAATCACGCATAGTAACACGCGANTGTATTTGTACGTCTACAGATGTAAAGTTTTTTTAATTATACGTGCAAATAAATATATCCCAAAGGTTAGTAAAATTATGTGTGTTCTGTGCTACTTATATTATTCAATCAATTGTGTCAAATTTCCGTTACTATGTAGCAGAAATAAAACTATATATGACTGTAGTGTATTTTTACTCCACATAATTTACACAGACATTGCAATTGTAATTTCGCCACAATGTGTGCGAGATTTCTCACTAATACGAATATAAAATCACGCATAGTAACACGCGAGTGTGGCCGGGGCTTAACCAAAAAAAAAACTTANAGTGTGGCCGGGGCTTAACCAAAAAAAAAACTTACATAGGTGGTAACAGTGACAGGCTTACCATCTGTCATGTTAGAGCTTGGTTCTACCCCCTTACTTTTTTTTGTCGATCTGAGCACCCATGATTTATACCCACGACCATCGAACGTCAAAACCGTCGCCTTCATTCTCAGTCGTGTCAGCAGAGAGACATGTGAGACGCTATTGGCCAGCGGCGCACTGTCTTTAGAAACGAGTACTTTTCTTTTGAAACGGAAGGCCACGGTTCAAATGTCTGCAGCACTGAAGGAGAGCGCTGGAATCTCTGTCACAGCTGACTTCGACACACGTTCGCCACTACTTGGATAATGGTCTGCGAGGACAATGCTAATGGTAGTTCGCCACTACTTGGATAATGGTCTGCGAGGACAATGCTAATGGTAGTTCGCCATGTTTCCAGCTACATTCTCCTCTGATAACGTTCAGTTAGGAAGTTCAATGTAACCATGGACTTACTCTTAAGAAGGGGGAGACTTGTTGCGATCCGGACAACAACAAGGATCCTTACACGGAGAGAAAGTTTTGTTCCAGTCAACAAAATACTTGTTTGTATAGGGCCAAACAACAGCCGTAACTAAACACTTGTTTGTATAGGGCCAAACAACAGCCGTAACTAAACACTTGTTTGTATAGGGCCAAACAACAGCCGTAACTAAACACTTGTTTGTATAGGGCCAAACAACAGCCGTAACTAAACACTTGTTTGTATAGGGCCAAACAACAGCCGTAACTAAACACTTGTTTGTATAGGGCCAAACAACAGCCGTAACTAAATATTTTGTTGAGTAAACAAAACTTGTAAAGTAACAAAATTAATTTTGTTCATGTAAGAAAATACGTTTGAATAAACTAAACCTCTGTGTTGGGCCAAAAAATTAATGTGTCAATAGAATATTTTGTTAAATCAACTAAATATAATTGTGTGGCCACTCATTTGAATGCCTTCGTTCGAAAATACATCTCAAGGATTTTGTGTATTTATTGTGACAATAAGGATAGGAAGAGTGTTTGTTAGTTTATTTGTTAATTATCCCTAATGGTATAAAAATCCTAATAAATTAAAATCAACAGGAAACTAACAAGTAAAGTTGTAAAACTTGAAATATTTATTTACGTACGTAAATATTTGAAAAACATTCATATTCATGAGCAGTCACTTAGCTGCGGTTGTTGAGCACAGCGCTCAGGCACAGACTATCTAGGTTCGTATCTCGGTAATGCACTTACAGACTAGCAAATATTAGTTGCACAAATCAGATCTTACATTCTGGGACAAACAAATAAGAACAGCAAAATAATTTGGTAGCAATAACAAAATATTTCATTACCCCTATTAAACCATTAATTAATTTTGTTGCGCCAAACATACTTCGTTTGATTCAACAAACTTTTTCTTAATGAGCAATCTTAATCTGAGTCGGTGAGAATTTCACAGTGTAAATCAGTTAACAGCGCCTGGCTGATTCAACAGTACCTTCAGTCTATTTAACTGATAAACTAGTGGGAAAATGCCAGTTTTCCTTCACTTTTTGTTTCGGTGACACTTTCCGCTGATTCATTCACAAATTTCATTCGCTGTTTTTCAGTGATTTGTTTTTTGACTGATGGATCAGTTAAATGTTATCAAATGGCAGTTGAACAACGTGTATAAAATCAAATAACGCATATACTAGTAAAACCAATAAGAAATAATTTCTAAAATGTGATCTTCATCTTTTATTATACCACGTTACGAGGTAACATAAACATTCAGTATTTAATTCCGTTTTCACGTGATCACTGTAGCGCTCGGTTTGAGAGTTTAAACAGCATTACATGTGGTGAAGTGAGTACTCTCGTACGAATTATTTGTTTTAAGAATCCTGACATTACCAATTAAACTAAAAACGTAAAGAAAAGGCAAACAATTTAAAACCACATATTTTCAATGAAGAAATATAATACGTAATATATGTTAAGTTAACTGTCCAAAAGCGGGTTGGAGATGGTAAGGGTCCAGTCTTGACCAATCCTTAAGTAATTTTTACGTGTTTACATTACGGTAAATTGCGCAATATAAACATTGACTATCGGAAATATGTTTATTTCTCGTAATGATTTGGCATAATTCAATAAAATCAATAGTTAATTCGCCGAACGCAGTTGGCAGTCACTTATTCAACGTCACAATAATGACACTTAAATCAGACTTGACAAGAATAATGTAATATTATAAAACTTTCAAAGTTCACTTTAAATAATTAATTTTAGTTATAATGGTTTGGCACTGCAGAATGTTTTTCCAATTTAGCATTTCAAAATTAATAAAATATAACTAAATAGTGATAGAGTGTTAAGAGTGTTTCATGGACAAGCGATCTGTGGCAATAAATAAATATTTACATCCTTAGGTTGTCTGTAGGTGTGATAAAGCTACCAGCAGTCTAGCATTGGTTATCTTGCTACTCCCTTGAACGTAGGTGCTTGCTTAGTCGTGTAGAGAATACACTAAGGCCTCTTTCACACGCTATGGTTTCCGCCCGGACGGGAAAAGCATTACTGTCTCTACTGCGGTTTGACTCCGACTGCGAATACGATAATAATGTTTAACGTAATACATAATTACAGAAAACACATATAATTACAAAAACATTTCTCTCGAAGTTGCCTAATAAATTAAAGTCCTCTTCAATAATTTCAAACACTTCTCTGCCACATTTTGGTTTTGTAAATGTGTATATATATGTGTAGATATATATATATATAGTGAGACAGAGAGAGAAGGGGGAGGTACACTGAACAGCCAAAAAAATTGGTACAGTATAATGGGGTAGGAAATAAACTCTGAAAGACACTTGTCTTGTACTTTACTAAACGTTTGTTGCAACAGTTACAAAAAAACTGACTTCTAACTCAACTAAATAATACAATTTCACGTTGCATCTTTTTTCCCAATAAGAGACTGTTGAAAAGCAGAACAAAATGTAATTTTTGTATTTGTACATTTAAAGATAACGGGTTGACATACTGAATGCCTTTCAACCAAATTACGAAGTAGATACAGTTAGTTCAGGAAATAGGAAATCTATGCGTTTATTTGATAATTCTATGTATTTATAGTACTAAATATAACCATCTTGGGTCAAATCTTGCAGGGAACAGTGTACAGTTATAATGGTCTGCCAAAAGTGTTGTTATTTAAATGTAAGTCAGCCATATGATTTATTCAAACTATAAGTAACTCCCAAATAAAATAAAACGTTTTGTGGTTGTATATAATGCGAAATAACACACTGTATTGTGAAAATAATGGTCAGTTATATTGCACAATAAAGACATTTTACACGGCATTATTAGTAAACAGAGTTTTTGAACGCTGCGACGGGACCGATATTCGTAATCGCGCCACCAATCTTGAAGTGATGAAGACGATTGTATTTTTTAGATCACCATCAACTTTGTAGTAATAATATATAACACCAAATAATGTGTAATTTCGTGCTTTCGTACTGAAATTTGATGTATAGTTTTCATGACAACTTATTGAAAGAATAACACCGAATAAAATGGGCGATATACGAATTAAGAAAACTTTTGGATGGTAGACCATTCAAAGGATCATTAACAAAAAATATACAAAACAATTATCCAAGCTTACAGACTCATTAGTTAACGTTAAAAAATAATTTATTGGGCCAACATATATTTCAAGTGTATATATATATATATATATAAATGTGTGTGTGTGTGTGTGTCCGTTTGTTAGGACGCGTATAACTCCCGAAAAAATCAACCAATTTTCATTCTGTTTTTTATGAACCTTCCTTTTGTTCTCACGAGTGATTGTACACCTTTCTTTTTATCTGTATTACCTGTAAAGGTACAAACATCTGCAAAAAGCTCATTTTTACCATGCTTTCGCGTCAGGAAGCGCCTTTGTTGACAGCTGTATGTTTGAACATTTCAGTTTGTTGTTCTCTTATTCCATCAGAAATTCTCTCTCACTTTAAAATAACACAGTTTCCAGTCAGATTGGCATTTGCAATGGCAATAAATAAAGCTTAAGGGCAGTCATTGCAAATGTTCTGAATAGATTTAGAAACAGAATGTTTCTCGCACGACCAATTGTATGTGTCGTGTTCTAGAGTAGGAAAACCACCCAACTTACTCAGNGTTTGAACATTTCAGTTTGTTGTTCTCTTATTCCATCAGAAATTCCCTTTCACTTTAAAAGAACACAGTTTCCAGTCTGTTTGGCAATTGCAATGACATTAAATAAAGCCCAAGGGCAGTCATTGCAAATGTGCGGAATAGATTTAGAAACAGAATGTTTTTCGCACGGCCAATTGTATATGTGTCGTGTTCTAGAGTAGGAAAACCACCCAACTTATTCATACGCGCGGAAGATGGTAAAACTAAAAACATTGTATACAAACAAGTACTTCAATAATAAAGATTTTGCAAATACATATACTTCTTTCAATTAATTTTACAGAAATGAATAGAACCAAAATATTTTATGCCACAGCAACGCGTGGCCGGGTAAGCTAGTTCATAATATAAATGAGGCTAGAAAAGTCTAAATTTCACGGATATAATATAAACCATCAGGCGTTACGTTACAAGTGAGGTATGATTTAACGTAAACTTATTTATACAAATTTCCAAGCAGGAGAACCAGACATGTAAGTCCGCCTACAACAGGAAAACACCAAGCCTCTATTTTACTCAGCATAGAACAAGAGAGAAGCAACACTATCGAATGGCGATTTCTGATTTCTGTTATAGGTCAATGGCATTCCGATATTGTTTGTAAAGACGTAAAATACGAAAAGTAAATCACTTTTGTAAACAAGTATATTTTTCTCTCGTGCAGGCATAAAGTAAACGAAAGCCATTAAACAGTGGCAGAAGCTTTTGCGGAACATATCAATAGGGAGACACGAATGTATTCTTATGTGTAGCGGCGTGTGTGTGAGAGAACTCGTAATAAGAATGACACTCGCATGAGAGTTACAATCTCACTCGCGTGTACTATAGCGAGTTACACAACAGCGCACTTGCAGGTTCTTGAGTACAGCGCGGTTTCAAAGCGTCCTTTGTTTTAAGTACTAAATGTCAAGCTCTGCATGAATTTCCGAAATATAAAATCAAGACTGAATTTTAACTACCATATATATTTTGATGGAGTTTATGTTATTTATTTTATATTTATATCAAAAAGAGTATTGCATAGAGAAGTATATAATTAAACCTTCATGTATGGTTTTCTAATAAAAATAATAACTGTATCCAAATGTTAATAAAGTAAATAATTTAAAATATAAATAGATATGCAGAAGTAATAATTTTTAAGATTTATAAAGCTTTACTGTGTAGAATTATACAGTATCAAAATATTAATACAATCTTTATAATTAATTTTAACTGAATATCATTTACTCGAAAACGTCTTTTAGGAAATTTTTTTTTTTATAATATATTTTCCTTCAAGATACATCAATTAAATGAGGCTATTATATAAATGTAGATAACATAACTTTGTCAATTCTAACATAATTATTTTTGCATATTTACAGATTTTGGGTGTAAGGCTTATGTNCAGTATCAAAATATTAATACAATCTTTATAATTAATTTTAACTGAATATCATTTACTCGAAAACGTCTTTTAGGAATTTTTTTTTTTTTAAATATATTTTCCTTCAAGATACATCAATTAAATGAGGCTATTATATAAACGTAGATAACATAACTTTGTCAATTCTAACATAATTATTTTTGCATATTTACAGATTTTGGGTGTAAGGCTTATGTACGAATTTTTCGCAAATAGTTACTATATTTTAAATTCAAAACTATAGACTGTACCAACTATTACTGTGTATGATAGTTACCAGTAGTCAAATATGTAGTCGATAAATTTAAGCCCATCAAAAAATATTAAGTAGTAGTTGTTCTGTTCTTAATTATATGTTTCAAGAATTGTTTATTCCCAGACATCTTGTTCTTTATACAAGTCGGCTAATTTAGAGAATGACGTACCCAAACTTAAAACTTGTAAATTGCGAACACATTTATTATTCACTAGCGAACCGGCCCGACTTCGCCTGGGTACAATTGAGTTTTACAGTGATACACTAATAAATAAATTGGGAAAAGACAATTCATTTATGTGGAAANTCGCCTGGGTACAATTGAGTTTTACAGTGATACACTAATAAATAAATTGGGAAAAGACAATTCATTTATGTGGAAATAGAATTATATAATTATGCTATGTTGTCCTAGGTTTTTAACTGATTACGGAAACCGAAAAGGCGGGAAATATTTTTTACCCGATAGCCAAGAAGTAGGGTATTGTTTTTGGAGTGTATCTGTGCAACTATCGCGTAGTTACCACATTTCCGCTTTCCAGCGTCGATGTATGAAAATAAACACGTGAGTTTCATCAAGTTGTAGTTTTAGANAAGTGTACCTAAGTACTACTGTTTGCGCTTGGCTGAGGGATCTTAATCAATCACCAAAGTTAAGCAACGTTCCCAGCGGCACACATTTGGATGGGCGACCGATTATTGGCATAACATCTGAGCGCTTCCGGGCTTCGGAGGGCACGTTAAATATTCGATCCCGGTTGTTATCGATTGATAGCAGTCGTTAAGCCATTTCAGAGGTCCTTGGGGGCCTGATATACTCTGACACCAGGGGAAAAAAATATTTCGGTCACGTTCCCAGCCGCTGTAGGATTACGTTTTGTTGTTATTCTACAGGAGCCGTACAATTTTCCGGGATAAAAAGTATACCTACATACCAAATTTCATCAAAATCCATTCAGCCGTTATGGATCTAAGTGGTAACAAACATACACTCACACAGACTTTCGCATTTATAATATTAGTAGGATAACTAATATGTATAGACATATATATAATAGTATCTCGCACTATGTAGGTTTTACTATATTGAGTTTAATAATAGATTTCACCGTACAGAAAATAAAAAGCTATTGAACAAACTCAACCCACACCCACATATATATATATAATATATATATATATATCCTCTTGGGTTAAGGTTTCAATAGAACGTTAACTGGAATGATCTAGAATAGCAATTTCAAAAACCGTTTAGGCCTACGCTAACTATACAAACTGCGGCGAAATCTCTTGCAAATCACGGCAATAAAAATAGCTTCAGTAAACACGCATAGATAAAATTTTAATAAATTTCCTTAGTCACCGGTATATAAGATAACTCGTTAGGGCAAGAAATATTTTTAAAATATGACTCCAATATGAGTGATCATATGTTAACATCTGCCGGGATGGAAGTTTTTTTAATCCACGGCCCACAAGCTGCAAGAGATGCAACGAAAATATAAGTCTACATCGACGTCACTACATAAAAAAAAGGTGTATTTTTAAAAGTGAAAGCATGGCAGCTCGCCAAAACATTTTCGTGAGATACAGCAATAATAATGTGGCTAACTTTAAATACTGTTGCAATTTGATATATGTGTGTGTATATGTATATATGTATATATATATATATACTGAAAAAAAGGTATAAAAGTGTACACATCATTAAGTGAGAATGTGATGTGTAACGCAATAAACTGTGATGTCTGTCACTGCCCATAACTTATACGATAGGAGTTATTACCAATTATTTTTTATATAAAACCTACACAACAATTGTGATAGCCTACTTTTCAGGCTTGATATCGTAAAGAAGACTTGGCTGGAATTTCCAGAAATTATTTTCTCACCTTTTGGGCGTCTTTATATGACAGCACAAACCTTCTGTCATTGTCCACACAAAAATGTGACAAGTACCTAACGTAAATTTGCAAGTTGTGATTTGCAGCATGTGCGAAAGTCTGTAATTCTGCGAGGGTTGCAAGTACAGAAATTTGTTCGGGTAGACGCAGTAAAAGTGATAGTTTAACTGTACGAATCAGAAAGTTCTGAAACTGTAAACACTATAGGCGAACTAATAGGTTTCTTGCACATTAAGAAAAAAAATTACGTGACACGAGGAAGATGTTAGTGAATTTTCTACGTCGCTATGAAATTTCGATATGAGGTAGGCACCAAAGCATGAGTAATTTATTTAAAATAATTAATTTCGGCGTCCTGTTCCAGTGTTTCTTTGCCGTTAGCAACAAAAATAGCCATTATTCTTCAAGCAATTTAGGCCTACCAGGGTAATATTTCGGCGTGGCTGAGAATGCGTAGAATTTCAATAAATAGTGACCTACGTGATGTAAGTTTTTCGTGAATTTTTGAAGCAACGTCCAGTGTTTTCATCACGNAATTTCAATAAATAGTGACCTACGTGATGTAAGTTTTTCGTGAATTTTTGAAGCAACGTCCAGTGTTTTCATCACGTCACTACAAAGATAATTTGCATGCCGATGCATGGTTTTGCATCAATATATTTTTCTTTAAATTTTGTGAGATTCGGNTCACTACAAAGATAATTTGCATGCCGATGCATGGTTTTGCATCAATATATTTTTCTTTAAATTTTGTGAGATTCGGTGAGAAAGAACAAGCCGATTTTCATTTGTCAAACAACTACATATTTTAGTATGTTTGACATTACCTGCAAATGAAACATTTTACTAACTGAAAATATAAAATGTTTGAGACATATGTATGTTTGAGGATCTGGTTCGTCGCACTCACGAGCACACAGTTGCAATGTTTGTTTTCTGCGTGCTGGTTGGAGGGTAGTGACGTCATACTGCCAGGCAGTGAGTCCTCCCACTGCCAGTCAACTACAGTCCTGGCGGAGATGTAACAGCTGGATTCTCGATAGGCCAGGCTTCTACAACTACACACGGACAAACATCATGGTTTGGGGAAATCAGAACTAGCTGCAAGAATACAAAGATAAATGCTTCTCCGAATACGGCAATGGGATTGAGATATCGCGAAATGGGAGCTGAGAATAATCATTACGCCTGTTTCTACGTATTCGCTTCGTTGTGGTAATGGGTTTCAGTATTCGCCTAACAGGTGAATGTTAACTAAATCTTGGCTAATTTCTACGACCATCTTTCTCGCACTGCTTCAAAATTTCTAAAATATAAAATACATATTTACCACACAGCACTAATTCTGCAGTATCTGTAGGCAATAATTCTTATAGCTGGAGCGAAGAAATGTATTCTTATTGTCACTCAAATACAGTTTCTGGCAGCTCATGGTAAATGCCGTGCTTTTAGAGTGTTTTCAAATAACAGTGAAGAAATCACACAATTGTAAACCCCTGTACATCATTCATTTTTCGAAATAATCAAGTAGGCCTATGAGAATAACATAGCAGTTCTGTAATTTACTAACTTTCACATTTCTAGCGCATATTTAGGCCTAAGGGCTTATTCCTAAACTTGTTGTAGTAGGCTACGTAAGTGCTTGTTTCTAAGGCCTCTTTTTACATATTTCACGCCGCTTCTGGAAACCTTAGTGCGCCTACATCTTGTTTCATACGCACTAACTCCTTCAATTAGGCCTATCAGTGGACAAATAGCAGTAGGCCAACGCAATGTAATCGTTTAAAAAGAACTTACGCCTGCATAATAAAAATAATAGATGTGTTCAAAATTCAACAAATACTGTACAGTGTAATAATATAGACACTGATGGTTTATTTATTATATTAANAATAGATGTGTTCAAAATTCAACAAATACTGTACAGTGTAATAATATAGACACTGATGGTTTATTTATTATATTAAACCCGATGAAGAGATTTTGTCAATCGCAAACTAACCACCGCTTCAAATATCGCATGAGAAGATTGTGCGTGAGAAGCTCGCCTCTTCCACTTCATAGAACCGTATGTGTTTGTAATCTACTTGACTGGTGAGTTTGAAAACTCTCATGACGTGAAAGATATTGCTTTATAATGCGACTGACCACTACACCCACAGCTGCAGTGAACCCGCTACGAGTACACAGTGCCTCGTCGACCGGAAGCTCGTCTGATTACTGTTGCCAGAACGTTTATTCAAGTGTTTTAATTGCAATAAGTAATCCCATCCCAAGCGTGTTTTTTCTTTTAGGCCTACCTGCGTCCCCCCACAAACAAGATAACTGCAGCCATACATTTTACTTTTGCTTAAATATCAGGCTTCATTCCCACAGAGGCCGCCAAATCATGTCCCAGTTGTTTCTAAATTTTGTTATCAACTATAGCCTATTTTTATATGCTTTGGCTGTGGAAGTGGAAATATTTTAATTTATTTTACTCTAATAAACCATTTAATAATATTTATTTTAGTTGCCATGTAACTATACAGTAAGTTCGGTAACATTCGCTTTTTATAAGAACAACAGTTTTCCCGTAAAATTACAAAGAAAAGCGCTATAAAGTCATCATCAGATATCCAGTCTAAATAAAGCCGCTTTTGTAAAAGTAGAACATTTATAAACACGAAAGAACACCATGCGATCTTGATATAATTTGTAAGTATGAAAATGGTTTCGGCAGGAAACAATTAAACCAGAAATAATACAATTATTTAGTTTTCATTTCTATGAACCTCCACAGTCGCAGTTCCCAGCATCTCTAGATACACGATTGTATTTGAAATTGCTCTAGATATACAGAAAAATCAACAGCAACAATTACATTAGAAGGTAAACACGATAATTCTTGCAATAAATATAATTACAAAAATCTTGCAACCTCGACTATTTTTGAGGTCATAAATTTGTTAGAACAGAATGCGTCATCGCGAGATGTTCGGTAAATAAATGAACAAATGCACCGCGTCGCAGAATTATATACTCAGGCAAATAAAATACACGGGACAACAAATATGTACACCAGACTGAAGGAATTGCGTAGAACACTCGTACAAGATTACAGTTTGCNAATAGATGTGTTCAAAATTCAACAAATACTGTACAGTGTAATAATATAGACACTGATGGTTTATTTATTATATTAAGCCCGATGAAGAGATTTTGTCAATCGCAAACTAACCACCGCTTCAAATATCGCATGAGGAGATTGTGCGTGAGAAGCTCGCCTCTTCCACTTCATAGAACCGTATGTGTTTGTAACCTACTTGACTGGTGAGTTTGAAAACTCTCATGACGTGAAAGATATTGCTTTATAATGCGACTGACCACTACACCCACAGCTGCAGTGAACCCGCTACGAGTACACAGTGCCTCGTCTACCGGAAGCTCGTCTGATTACTGTTGCCAGAACGTTTATTCAAGTGTTTTAATTGCAATAAGTAATCCCATCCCAAGCGTGTTTTTTCTTTTAGGCCTACCTGCGTCCCCCCACAAACAAGATAACTGCAGCCATACATTTTACTTTTGCTTAAATATCAGGCTTCATTCCCACAGAGACCGCCAAATCATGTCCCAGTTGTTTCTAAATTTTGTTATCAACTATAGCCTATTTTTATATGCTTTGGCTGTGGAAGTGGAAATATTTTAATTTATTTTACTCTAATAAACCATTTAATAATATTTATTTTAGTTGCCATGTAACTATACAGTAAGTTCGGTAACATTCGCTTTTTATAAGAACAACAGTTTTCCCGTAAAATTACAAAGAAAAGCGCTATAAAGTCATCATCAGGTATCCAGTCTAAATAAAGCCGCTTTTGTAAAAGTAGAACATTTATAAACACGAAAGAACACCGTGCGATCTTGATATAATTTGTAAGTATGAAAATGGTTTCGGCAGGAAACAATTAAACCAGAAATAATACCATTATTTAGTTTTCATTTCTATGAACCTCCACAGTCGCAGTTCCCAGCATCTCTAGATACACGATTGTATTTGAAATTGCTCTAGATATACAGAAAAATCAACAGCAACAATTACATTAGAAGGTAAACACAATAATTCTTGCAATAAATATAATTACAAAAATCTTGCAACCTCGACTATTTTTGAGGTCATAAATTTATTAGAACAGAATGCGTCATCGCGAGATGTTCGGTAAATAAATGAACAAATGCACCGCGTCGCAGAATTATATACTCAGGCAAATCAAATACACGGGACAACAAATATGTACACCAGACTGAAGGAATTGCGTAGAACACTCGTACAAGATTACAGTTTGCNCAAATACACGGGACAACAAATATGTACACCAGACTGAAGGAATTGCGTAGAACACTCGTACAAGATTACAGTTTGCACTGTGTTCCTTCCAGTAGCAAGAAAATATTACCTAGGCCTATAGGCGAATATCGCAACTATTATTTAGCTCGTCAAATATTGCTATAGATGGGCCCGCTATTTGTTTACTTTTAGAATATTTTGTAATTATAAACACATTTTGTAACTGCTTACAAGAATATGCAATTGAAGGTATTGGCGTGGACAGAGTACAACAGCCAATGGAAACGCGTAATTGAATAATGTCAGGGTTATCTGAATAATACAACCTAAACACGAGGCAGCGTGCTAACAAAATATAGACCCTACCCCGAATTTATACTGAATCGCAGTATAAATATATTTAAGACTTTTAATACACAATCGAGTGGGAAGTGAAGTGACATGAAGTATTGATGTAGCTAAAACAGCTTGTAGCCACTCCACACGCACGCCAGCTGGTTGTTAAGGCTGCTCACGCCAAGTCCTCTAACACAGCGCGCAATCACAGTTGTCTAGTATAAAGGGCGTTCAATAGTTTATTAGCGGCGTCTGCTTACTAACAGCGCTGCACGCCCGGGTGATAGTTAACGTTCTCTGTTGCCGTCTGCAAAGCGGGCTTTTCTTTAAAGTGAAAAGTGGCTAATAGGATTGTTTCACAGCCATTCGTAGGTACGGAACGTCGAGTACAGACAACTGAACCCAGCGTAATGACGTGCAGCACACCGTGATCTGTATTACACCAGCATACAATGAACACGTCACAGCTACAAGGTTCATAGAGGCGAGTTGGTGACTGATGGCACGGCAGTTCACGCATTGCCTCGTGCGTAGACGCGACGAGATATTCCAGGTGCCTACAGTCCGCCCTTAGCGCTGCCGGTTCTCGACTTCGAGTACTGCAGCAGGCGGGGCCTCAGCTGTTGTACAGCGGTTCTCCCCTCACCACTTCTACTTCAGAAAAAACAATGCAAATGTCTGATCATAACCTATTTACATTTTGAAAGTTGTTTGATATTTTTGTATTTTATTATCACTGCGTGTTATTTGCTGTTTGTAAAAAGGTAGAAACTTATAAATAAAATGTAGATTAATATGTTCATGACTTTTTACAAGAATAAAACAGGATAACACTATTGAAAACTAAGCACAAATATCAACCAACTTCTAAATGTAAATATCATGTGTTAAAGAATTGACAATAATTACTGTGATGTCGAAAATATGATACGAACACGAAGAACTTCTCGAAAGAGGTGAATCCGAGAGTGCGGGTGGAGTGAAAGAATAAAGCGAGGAGATGAAGAGAGNCACGAAGAACTTCTCGAAAGAGGTGAATCCGAGAGTGCGGGTGGAGTGAAAGAATAAAGCGAGGAGATGAAGAGAGCAGAGAGACGTGACGAAGGCCAGGAAGGACTTCGCCAGGGGCAGGAGGTAGTAAATACCACAGAGGTCCTCTGAGTCGCAGGACACTTGTGCCTGCGTTCACATTGTTGAGTCCGCAGGAGCGAAGTAAGATACATGGAACAAGACAGCCACAACGAAGGAAACAAGAGCGATGAGCGAGAAATGTGAAACACTAATTTGTCACTAGTGATGGCGTGTACGATGGCGGACACGTTGCACGCGGATATGACTTGTGCACGTGACTGTACACATCAACGCGCCAATACTGATGGCTCACCTCGGTGACTGCAATGTTCTACACCACCGAGATGAATGCCTGAACGCCAACATCGCCGAGCACACAGCACGCTGCCTCACTTGTCGCAATGCAAGTGCGGCGTACCATACCAACAATTACGTCGTTGCAACGGCGGAAATTAACGTTTGGCCGGACGGGTTAACATCTTAATTCCGGAGGCCTTCGATAAACTTAAGGGCCACTATTAAAATGACTATGCACGAGACATTTTCTTGTGAAAACGTTATTTGAGCTGATACGCGGATCTCAGTGAATAAATGTTTTGCAAATACGACTTTTGTGAGATGTAGTGAAAACCAATAATTTAATACAAATTAGTATGGTCAAAAAGAAAAAATCTTGAAATTAAAAAAATTATAACTTGCATATTTAGAGCCTGCTTGGGTACTTCAGCGGTAGGGGGTAAATTACAATCACACGTCTGTAACTAAATCTGCGGGCTTTCGTGGCGCGTGCTGGAGATCAAGTCTGCACAGTGCAGCGTCTTCTGCGTAGAGGCGCCAGGGCCCTAGGCTAGCGTCGCCCTTATCACTCCGCTGCAAGTACACACTCGTGTAGAGTACTCCTCCGTATGCTAGCAAGAGTGTAGTGAGGCGTGCAGTTACCTTCTATGTGCTGCATGGGCGTGCATGGCGGCCAGTCGAGATAACAGTCGTGGCGTGGACCTCGCTGCTGTGCCGGGTGCATGTCACTCGCTCATCGCAGGTCCACAGGCGCGCGGAGAGCTTTACAAGCTCACTGACACCTCTTGTCCTTACCTCGGTCGCCATGCCCCCTCTNCACTTCTCCATTCATCGTTACTTACAACTTCTCTCGAGCCCTACCTTGCTTCTGCTTTCCAACTCTTCCTCCACCTCATGTCAACATAGCTTAAATAAGTCTATAAAAACCGAGAGGAAAACGCACCGCAATTGCATACATATACTTTATTTAATAACATTTTGCATGAAAAATATTCCTTACTGGGAATTACGAACACACCTATCTTCTCTTTATTTTTGTTCACAAAAACCATAAATGAAATGCTGTAATTTATTAAAAAAATGTAAGTAAATGTTCNAAGTTCAATTTAACCAAAAACTGTAATACTTTCTCGTTAACAGAGGCACGAAAAGATCGTGACGCATGACATATGTAGGAAACAACCAAACCCATCGTATATTAAATGATTTTTCAAAGATTTGGTTCAAAAAGCGTTAAGAAACCGAGAATATGTATATAATTATTAACCTTAACGAAAAAATTATTAACAAATACTTAACATTAATACAACAGATAATTAATGCAAAAACTGAAACATAAACATTTCAGAAGTGAAAATTCTCAAACTTTCTACAGCCACAGCCGCACTCATATCTCTGTGTTGTATGTCCGTGCGTTAATTTATTCATGAATATAACACTTACTGTCATGTATACCATGGTTTTAAACATCATGAATTACAAATATTTAAGAGAAGAAAATATTAAAATTATGTTTTTATAAGCAAGGTAAATTATATAGGCCCCAAAACATTTACAATAAAATTTACAACATATTTAAATATTGCATCTGAACAATAAGTTTACCACAGCCTAGCTGGAGAAGGGGGAGGGGGNAGACGAAAAGTGGGGGGAGGGGGGCTGCCCCCCTTGCCTCTCCCTACTCTACTGATATGTAAAGGTTGTTCACGATAAAGGGAGCACTTTCAACCTGCATGTATTGTAGCGTGCACTCTGATTGGCTGGCGTCCTCTGAAGTTGCTAATGAAGGAGGGAGGGTAGTTCCAGGTTTTAACTACGAATTAAAAGTGCTAGGAAAAGATCTGAGGATACCGAAATTATTTGTTTTACTTTCTGTATTTGTAATGCATATAAGTGTATTAATTAGTCAAATTGTAAAATATTTACTTTCCTAGTAACTTCACCGTCTTACTTGGCCGACGCATTAGTAACGTGACCTGACGCGTGGTAATGTTCACATTACATACGGCGGAAGTATACGGAGTGTGCGTACAAGTAGATCTGTAGCAGAGATAGTGCTCACTTGACCGAGAGCAGCCCTTACAAGGCTTCCTTTCTCCCAGTAGTATCCTACTTTAAGGGAGGCTTTGTTTTTATCACACTTCCAGAGCTTTTGGCCATCCCTATTGAAGTCCGAAATGGAAGTCTTTATGGCCTAGAGATTTATTTGTTTCCTTTTGTTAGGGCACAAATAGTTTTACTAATTCCAAAACAATAATTTTAGATTGTCTTTTTTTTTATTACTCTTACAGTCAACACTGCAGAGTAATTACAAATTTATTGCAATTGAAGCTACGTGATAACACTTTTAACCACTTTAAATACTTTAACTCAAATTCATTTTCTCAGTGAGCCTAAAATATAAATTGAAGTAAATGTGGCATAATTTTTACGAAATCAAATTTCAGGGGACATAACTTATATGTTAATTTACNAATATAAATTGAAGTAAATGTGGCATAATTTTTACGAAATCAAATTTCAGGGGACATAACTTATATGTTAATTTACGAAGTTAATAATCAGCGTGTTGGCGGATTATTATTGTGCTCATGTTGAGAGAAGGGAAAATATTTCAGCTTCTCGTAGTAGGCCCAGTCTAGTGTACTCTCGGTAGTGTACACTATCTTGTCTCATCCCANAGAAAATATTTCAGCTTCTCGTAGTAGGCCCAGTCTAGTGTACTCTCGGTAGTGTACACTATCTTGTCTCATCCCAAGTGCATACTATCAAATATGTTCCAAATCGTATAGAGAGTTTTTTTGCGAGATTTTGTGCATATTTCCTGGTATTTGTTGTTCGTTTGTTTCCCGTCTTGTTTCGTTTCGTTAAGTTTCGCAGAACTCACGACTCAGTTCCTTGTGGGATCATATTTTTCGTTAGTCTTGGCTTGTTCTCGTGTTTGTTATAATGCCATCCTCTGTGCTTGACTTGCAGAAAGACTCTGCAATGGCGTCTTCAGGAAGTGAGTTTTCACTGAACCACTTGCCTCGATGGCAGGTATTACTCACAGACTACGGGTAAATGCATTACACAAGGTGGTAGGTATGTACACTGAAGAGCCAAAAAACTGGTTGTGGACGGATTATAGCACATCCCGGGGGCTCGTGCGTCTTCACGGCGTAGACGACGTGGCATGGACTCGACTATGTCTAAAGGTATGCAGGAGGCATTGAAATCTGCGCCAATTTGAGAAAAGGTTGCACGTCTGTCACGTTTAATGATTCTCGTCAGTCGTCGTTTGTCCCGTTCGTTCACGATCTTTTACCGGCCACAGCGATGTCGAAGATGTGATGTTTTACCGGATTCCCGACATTCACGGTACACTCGTGAAATGGTCGTACGTGAACATCCAAATGTTATCGCTACCTCGGAGATGCTATGTCCCATCTCTCGTGGGCCGACTATAACACCACGTTCAAACTCACTTAAATCTTGATAACCTGCCATTGTAGTAGCAGTAACCGATCTAGCAACTGTGTCAGACGCTTGTTGTCTTATATAGGCTCTGCCGACCGAATCGCGTTACTCTGATTGGTTCCATACTTTTGTTATTTGCATACGCACGCCTCTGCCAGTTTTTTTTTTTTTTTTGGCTCTTCAGTGCATTTGCAAACGGCAAGTCGTCAATCATATGCCATTGTTTTCGCAAGCAAGACGGTCACATTTTGTATAACTGCATTACGGCGCCTGTTTTCCAATTATAGAGTCTGTCGATTTTATCTGATTTCAAAAACAGATTTATGTTCAGTAGAATACATATTTCTAAAACAGTTGTGAAGTAAACCCTAAAATGCTAATGAACATTACATTTAATCAATTGGTCTTTTCTTAAAAAAAAGTCAGTGTTTATAGACTGACATTCTAATTTAAGGTAATATTTTATGTAAAAAGTTTTTAAATCATCTGTAGTTTATTTTAATAACTTCATCTAGACTATAACTAAACCTAAGTAAATAATTTTTTTTNAGTTTTTAAATCATCTGTAGTTTATTTTAATAACTTCATCTAGACTATAACTAAACCTAAGTAAATAATTTTTTTTTGATCAAAACATTTTTTTTTGTTTTAATGAAAATTTACAGAGAATGTTTTTCATAACTGTACAAAAGTATTTCTGTTTATTACAATATCCATATAAATAGATAAATATTTGGTTTTTAAAAAAATGTTTTTTGCGATCATACTTTTTCATTAGTACAGTATTAAGTATAGTACAATGGAACACAAAACACTCTTTATTTTATTTANAGTTTTTAAATCATCTGTAGTTTATTTTAATAACTTCATCTAGACTATAACTAAACCTAAGTAAATAATTTTTTTTGATCAAAACATTTTTTTTTGTTTTAATGAAAATTTACAGAGAATGTTTTTCATAACTGTATAACAGTATTTCTGTTTATTACAATATCCATATAAATTGATAAATATTTGGTTTTTAAAAAAATGTTTCTTGCGATCATACTTTTTCATTAGTACAGTATTAAGTATAGTACAATGGAACACAAAACACTCTTTATTTTATTTANTTTGCGATCATACTTTTTCATTAGTACAGTATTAAGTATAGTACAATGGAACACAAAACACTCTTTATTTTATTTATATATACTTTATTAATGGAGTCGTATCAATGTAATTAGTTTGTTTTCTATATACTGTAATACAATTTTACTCCACTGACTGAATAGTTATACGGCGTTTTAGAAATACCTATCATACAAAAGTGTAGGACCCATAAAATCTATTAAGCCCATGCGGATAAATAAAGAGAAGTGACGATTCAGTAACTGAGAAGTGTACTTTGTTAATCGGACCTCCTGAACTAAAAAATCACAATATCAATTTCCATCACCCACGGTTATCTCCTGTGTGTTTCACAGTATGCATGTTGGCACCATTAAACACAGTCTAAACACAGCCAGAATTAATAGGTTTTGCATCACTGCAGATCATTCGTAAGTCATTTCAGTTCACAGTAATTGTATGAAGTTCCAAAGATGTACGTACATTTTATGTGAGGTACTTACACAAGCCTAGGCCCTACTGTACACGCAGTACATATAATATATGTTTGTACGTATGGCGTACCTACTGGTCCAGCTGGGATAATTTCTTGTACAGTAGAGTACGAAATATGCAACCCTCAGTAATGACATGTGACGTTGTAAGGTTGAGCAGCCTGGCGGGGCGAGTCCCCTCGACAAGCAGCTAGGGGAAACCACGCCAGGATAGCCAACCCNTGTAAGGTTGAGCAGCCTGGCGGGGCGAGTCCCCTCGACAAGCAGCTAGGGGAAACCACGCCAGGATAGCCAACCCGGCACTGTGTGTCTTCTTGTACCGCGAGCCAGCACACCTGTGTCTGGCCTCTAGTAGTGTTGTTTAGCAATCATAGNGGCACTGTGTGTCTTCTTGTACCGCGAGCCAGCACACCTGTGTCTGGCCTCTAGTAGTGTTGTTTAGCAATCATAGTGTTTCCACTAGTTATGTCTTCAACAGTCTATGTTTACTCTCATCATGTGTTTTGTTATTCTTAACAAGGTTATTTTATAGCAAAACCTACAATCTCCGGCAAGTTATTCCTTACGAAAATGTACGACAAAAACGTATGTACAACTTCTCCCTTACGTGATTATTAAGGCAGTTATGCACCCCCAAAAATCGAGTATTGAAATGATTTTGGTTAAAAATATCATAAAGTACTAGCGATATATTTTTAACAGTGTACGTGCATAGGCAAAGCTTATGGAGCACGACCCTGAGACGCACTTAAGTCCTACCACTACCTTGAACCTCGGTCTTAGGTCTCACCACTACCTTGGGTGTTTTGTTTGCAATAAACAACACTGATGTATAGATGAGGATCTGGAAAACAATAAAGTCAACACAAATACTTGCAACTCACAGTGACAGTTGTAGAAATATTGAAGTACAAAGTGAAAATGAACNACAATAAAGTCAACACAAATACTTGCAACTCACAGTGACAGTTGTAGAAATATTGAAGTACAAAGTGAAAATGAACTTGATCAGTATAGATAATCAGGCGTATTAGAAAATCATCAGTGTGATGAAAATGTACAAAATGGTACTTGCAGTCTTAAAAATCATTACATGGGAAGTGAAAAATATAAAGAAACTAAAGAAGACTGTAATGGAAATCCAGGCGGCTAAGTTATTTAAGCAGGAAAAAGGAAAATCTTAGTAGACGAGAAAAAGGTAAATAAGATCAAAAAGCTGGGAGGTGAAGAACACAAGAACAGGAAAGGAGAAATTCGGACATCGAAGTCTCCGAAACTCATTGCAAACAAAGACACGTGTTTATTTAAGTGCGATAAGAAATTTTCGGAACAAGACAGAAAAGACGCGTATTCTGGTTTCTGGGACATACAGGACTATAGGGGTCAAAATAATTTCATCATTAGCAATGTTGACAAAGTATCTAAAAATTTAGAGTATGTAACCAAAATGACAAAAGTCGCAGATCAAGTACTTAGAAGTACCACTTACGTATACAAAATGAAAAAGGGTGTGTATGTAAGAAAATTTTCTTGTCAACACTACTTGACATTTCGGAAGAGAATGTCTTTGAAGCTCTGCAGAAACAGACAGAAGTACGTACTGCCTTTGAAGATAGAAGAGGAAAACACACTCCTGGAAGCAAGACGAATGACAATATAAGAAGAGCAGCAGTAGACTTCACTAGCGACTTGCCAGCAGTGCATGCTCATCACTGCAGACAAAGTACGAGCTGACAATATAAGAAGAGCAGCAGTAGACTTCACTAGCGACTTGCCAGCAGTGCATGCTCATCACTGCAGACAAAGTACGAGCTGACAATATAAGAAGAGCAGCAGTAGACTTCACTAGCGACTTGCCAGCAGTGCATGCTCATCACTGCAGACAAAGTACGAGCTGACAATATAAGAAGAGCAGCAGTAGACTTCACTAGCGACTTGCCAGCAGTGCATGCTCATCACTGCAGACAAAGTACGAGCTGACAATATAAGAAGAGCAGCAGTAGACTTCACTAGCGACTTGCCAGCAGTGCATGCTCATCACTGCAGACAAAGTACGAGCTGACAATATAAGAAGAGCAGCAGTAGACTTCACTAGCGACTTGCCAGCAGTGCATGCTCATCACTGCAGACAAAGTACGAGCTGACAATATAAGAAGAGCAGCAGTAGACTTCACTAGCGACTTGCCAGCAGTGCATGCTCATCACTGCAGACAAAGTACGAGCTGACAATATAAGAAGAGCAGCAGTAGACTTCACTAGCGACTTGCCAGCAGTGCATGCTCATCACTGCAGACAAAGTACGAGCTGACAATATAAGAAGAGCAGCAGTAGACTTCACTAGCGACTTGCCAGCAGTGCATGCTCATCACTGCAGACAAAGTACGAGCTGACAATATAAGAAGAGCAGCAGTAGACTTCACTAGCGACTTGCCAGCAGTGCATGCTCATCACTGCAGACAAAGTACGAGCTGACAATATAAGAAGAGCAGCAGTAGACTTCACTAGCGACTTGCCAGCAGTGCATGCTCATCACTGCAGACAAAGTACGAGCTGACAATATAAGAAGAGCAGCAGTAGACTTCACTAGCGACTTGCCAGCAGTGCATGCTCATCACTGCAGACAAAGTACGAGCTGACAATATAAGAAGAGCAGCAGTAGACTTCACTAGCGACTTGCCAGCAGTGCATGCTCATCACTGCAGACAAAGTACGAGCTGACAATATAAGAAGAGCAGCAGTAGACTTCACTAGCGACTTGCCAGCAGTGCATGCTCATCACTGCAGACAAAGTACGAGCTGACAATATAAGAAGAGCAGCAGTAGACTTCACTAGCGACTTGCCAGCAGTGCATGCTCATCACTGCAGACAAAGTACGAGCTGACAATATAAGAAGAGCAGCAGTAGACTTCACTAGAAACTTGCCAGCAGTGCATGCTCATCACTGCAGACAAAGTACGAGCTGACAATATAAGAAGAGCAGCAGTAGACTTCACTAGAATTTAGTATAATATTGGCTTTCAACTGCCTAAGAAAGGTAACTGCCTCATCTGCCAACGATATAACATTACTCTTGATTCAGAGAAAAGTGAAAATGTGCTTGAATAAAAGGGAAATCATCAAAATAAAATTAATGATTAAATCTGTATTCAAGAATTATCAAACGAAGTCTAATACTAAAGGCCAACTATGGGTAACGATTGACCTACAAAAATTCCTAAACACGCCATATGGAAAAAATAACATATTGCTGTATTGCTGAAGAAAGTATTCGTATCTTAATTTTAATATTTATGAAAGTGGAACAAAAAATACATATTGCTATCTTTGGAGTGGATGTGATGGCGGAAGAGGATCAATTGAGATTTGTAGCGCTTCATCAGAGTACATCAAAGTAGTTGATGAACGTAGTGAAGTGTCATTGTTGTTTCTGTGCAGTGACTCTTGTCCAGGGAAAAACAAGAACAGACAAATTGTATCAGTGCTATTCTAGACATTGCAATCAACTTCAANTGTGACTCTTGTCCAGGGAAAAACAAGAACAGACAAATTGTATCAGTGCTATTCTAGACATTGCAATCAACTTCAAACATTCATAAGATAACATTGGCAATTATTATCCGTGGACATACGATGACGCCTGTGGTTGAAGTACCTGCTGTTATTGGACAGACATGAAGTTCGGGACAAGGCTTCGTGGGCTCCATCAGTGTGACCTACTCCTGTAACATATTGTAGGTGCAGGCCTAAACTATATGAGGTGTTTGTACTCAGTCATAATGATTTCTAAGATGAACTATTCCCTCTGAATATAATTGTTGCTAATAGTGAAGAGTCTGCGATGTTCAAGGTTATCAGAAGACTGCAGTTCACAGAGCCATCGGACACCATTGCTCTCTTGTACGACTTGAAGAAACGTCCCACCACGCAAGAGATAGTTGTCGGGAAACAGAAGCGGCATCTCGACAAACTGACGAGGCGAGCGTACTACGTGTAGATACCACGTGGAGTATTGTTCAACGCCGCTCAAGTCATCTGCCCCTGATGTGTTGGTTGCTACTCATGAAGAAGATGGTAACTAAGATTATGAAGATAATTAGCCACAGTGAACAATGATCAATTACGAATATATGTAATGGTTACTTTTTATTTCAATTATATCTGATGTTAATAAAACACGCACATTTATTTGCTTATCAGAACACATTTTATAGCACCATANTTTATTTCAATTATATCTGATGTTAATAAAACACGCACATTTATTTGCTTATCAGAACACATTTTATAGCACCATAACAATTCTCACTTTTCTGAGCTATACACAAGTGCTTCAGTATCAAGGGATTTACACTATGTTTCCATACTACAATAAAGGAAATGAGGTCTGGTAAAAGGTTGTAAACCACAATGCAGTATTGTTTCTGTTTTTTTTTACAAAATTATGACTTAATTAATTCATGACTAGTGTATATTTTTCGAAACTCTAACTACAAATATGTAATTATGATTCAACATACCAAATGAAAAGCCTCACTAGTTGATACAGTGGTTAATTTAAACTAGCCTAAAACTTATTTTACCTGTGCNTTAAACTAGCCTAAAACTTATTTTACCTGTGCTATAAAAGTATGCACTGATGGGTTACGACGTTCTGCCAAACACCATGGTAGAAGCGGCTACCAGAGTCACTCCTCGAGGCTAGGCTGGACGGGAGTGACAACGGCCCTGGTTGGCCTCGCGCTGCCGAAAAAACTTTCAAACTAAGCTCACTACCTCTCAAAAACTATACAACAAAATCACTGGAAAATTTTCCTGGCGAATCTTCAAACCTTTCTTTCTCTGTCACGGCAATTATTAATTATAAATTTAATAAACTATTATTTTTAATATTTTAAAGTAATTTGTCGCTGATAATTTTTCCAAATGCGCAGAGGAAAAAGAAAAGTAGCGCTGGAAAAACGTTTTTTCTTCTAAATAAAGAGAGGTAAAGAGACATACAAAATGGAGAAGAAACATAAAATTTAATGTATATGTCTCACTCAAATCATTTCCTCTTGTGCTTGTCTTTTGACAGCGTGTTAAATTTGAGAAAATTTTCAGACCCTCACTTTTGCTTAATCTTACACAGAAAAAAGTCTAGTGTTCTTGCAACAATAAAAATACTATTGAGACATTTCTTCAATCGTTTTTGTTTTAGTAAAATTTAATTATTTTGGTCAAAGTTAATAAAGCTAACCATTTACAAATTCTTATATCACTATAATGCAAATACAGGATGGGTCGTTAATGTGCTAACCTGGCGTAAGCGGAATATTTAGGATAAACAAATAGGGGAACATGTATAAGACACAGGGCTTCAAGTGGTTTCTGAGGTGGTAGACACCCTGGGAAGTTGCGACTGGAATGTGTTATGCAGCGATAAATTGGCAACCACTTGCGACTTAGCAACGAAAATTGGCATACAGGCAAACGTTTGCAAGGCAGTACTTAATAATACACTTACATTAATAACTTAATTGTACATTACATTAACGGCAACATTAGCGACTGATTGTTCACAGATAACAAAAAATTACGGTTGCAGTAAAATTAATATTGTTTTCAAAACGTTAGACTTTTTTTTTTTTTTTCGCTATTTTACTAAAAACTGAGTGTATTTGTGAGTATGAATATCTTATGTAGGCTTTATTCTAAGATTTTCCATNAGCAGCAGTAGACTTCACTAGCGACTTGCCAGCAGTGCATGCTCATCACTGCAGACAAAGTACGAGCTGACAATACCCCCTATGGACATCGGCACACTTACAAAACTCTACAAAATGCACTTTTCTCACTGCAAAAAGGAAAACTCGCAACCAGCTGAAGAAAAAGTGTTCAACGATATTTTTAGAGTTGAGTATAATATTGGCTTTCAACTGCCTAAGAAAGGTAACTGCCTCATCTGCCAACGATATAACATTACTCTTGATTCATAGAAAAGTGAAAATGTGCTTGAATAAAAGGGAAATCATCAAAATAAAATTAATGATTAAATCTGTATTCAAGAATTATCAAACGAAGTCTAATACTAAAGGCCAACTATGGGTAACGATTGACCTACAAAAATTCCTAAACACGCCATATGGAAAAAATAACATATTGCTGTATTGCTGAAGAAAGTATTCGTATCTTAATTTTAATATTTATGAAAGTGGAACAAAAAATACATATTGCTATCTTTGGAGTGGATGTGATGGCGGAAGAGGATCAATTGAGATTTGTAGCACTTCATCAGAGTACATCAAAGTAGTTGATGAACGTAGTGAAGTGTCATTGTTGTTTCTGTGCTGTGACTCTTGTCCAGGGAAAAACAAGAACAGACAAATTGTATCAGTGCTATTCTAGACATTGCAATCAACTTCAAACATTCATAAGATAACATTGGCAATTATTATCCGTGGACATACGATGACGCCTGTGGTTGAAGTACCTGCTGTTATTGGACAGACATGAAGTTCGGGACAAGGCTTCGTGGGCTCCATCAGTGTGACCTACTCCTGTAACATATTGTAGGTGCAGGCCTAAACTATATGAGGTGTTTGTACTCAGTCATAATGATTTCTAAGATGAACTATTCCCTCTGAATATAATTGTTGCTAATAGTGAAGAGTCTGCGATGTTCAAGGTTATCAGAAGACTGCAGTTCACAGAGCCATCGGACACCATTGCTCTCTTGTACGACTTGAAGAAACGTCCCACCACGCAAGAGATAGTTGTCGGGAAACAGAAGCGGCATCTCGACAAACTGACGAGGCGAGCGTACTACGTGTAGATACCACGTGGAGTATTGTTCAACGCCGCTCAAGTCATCTGCCCCTGATGTGTTGGTTGCTACTCATGAAGAAGATGGTAACTAAGATTATGAAGATAATTAGCCACAGTGAACAATGATCAATTACGAATATATGTAATGGTTACTTTTTATTTCAATTATATCTGATGTTAATAAAACACGCACATTTATTTGCTTATCAGAACACATTTTATAGCACCATACATAACAATTCTCACTTTTCTGAGCTATACACAAGTGCTTCAGTATCAAGGGATTTACACTATGTTTCCATACTACAATAAAGGAAATGAGGTCTGGTAAAAGGTTGTAAACCACAATGCAGTATTGTTTCTGCTTTTTTTTACAAAATTATGACTTAATTAATTCATGACTAGTGTATATTTTTCGAAACTCTAACTACAAATATGTAATTATGATTCAACATACCAAATGAAAAGCCTCACTAGTTGATACAGTGGTTAATTTAAACTAGCCTAAAACTTATTTTACCTATGATATAAAAGTATGCACTGATGGGTTACGACGTTCTGCCAAACACCATGGTAGAAGCGGCTACCAGAGTCACTCCTCGAGGCTAGGCTGGACGGGAGTGACAACGGCCCTGGTTGGCCTCGCGCTGCCGAAAAAACTTTCAAACTAAGCTCACTACCTCTCAAAAACTATATAACAAAATCACTGGAAAATTTTCCTGGCGAATCTTCAAACCTTTCTTTCTCTGTCACGGCAATTATTAATTATAAATTTAATAAACTATTATTTCTAATATTTTAAAGTAATTTGTTGCTGATAATTTTTCCAAATGCGCAGAGGAAAAAGAAAAGTAGCGCTGGAAAAACGTTTTTTCTTCTAAATAAAGAGAGGTAAAGAGACATACAAAATGGAGAAGAAACATAAAATTTAATTTATATGTCTCACTCAAATCATTTCCTCTTGTGCTTGTCTTTTGACAGCGTGTTAAATTTGAGAAAATTTTCAGACCCTCACTTTTGCTTAATCTTACACAGAAAAAAGTCTAGTGTTCTTGCAACAATAAAAATACTATTGAGACATTTCTTCAATCGTTTTTGTTTTAGTAAAATTTAATTATTTTGGTCAAAGTTAATAAAGCTAACCATTTACAAATTCTTATATCACTATAATGCAAATACAGGATGGGTCGTTAATGTGCTAACCTGGCGTAAGCGGAATATTTAGGATAAACAAATAGGGGAACATGTATAAGACACAGGGCTTCAAGTGGTTTCTGAGGTGGTAGACACCCTGGGAAGTTGCGACTGGAATGTGTTATGCAGCGATAAATTGGCAACCACTTGCGACTTAGCAACGAAAATTGGCATACAGGCAAACGTTTGCAAGGCAGTACTTAATAATACACTAACATTAATAGCTTAATTGTACATTACATTAACGGCAACATTAGCGACTGATTGTTCACAGATAACAAAAAATTACGGTTGCAGTAAAATTAATATTGTTTTCAAAACGTTAGACTTTTTTTTTTTTTTTTCTCGCTATTTTACTAAAAACTGAGTGTATTTGTGAGTATGAATATCTTATGTAGGCTTTATTCTAAGATTTTCCATNTTCGCTATTTTACTAAAAACTGAGTGTATTTGTGAGTATGAATATCTTATGTAGGCTTTATTCTAAGATTTTCCATTAAATTGTTCTCAAAGTGAAATACGTAAGTACACCTCTGTAAATTAATACAAAAATAATATTATCCTAACCAAAACACATTCCTGTAATTATAAATAATCTCTTCATCCCTTATTTTTGTTGATTTTTTTACACTTTTAATACAGTTGGCAGTAGCGTACAAAGTATATCGCTATCTGACCTGGTTTTTACATGGTCCAGAGAATGCAGAAAATCCCATGTTCAGCCATCGCTGTACAGTTACTTCAATGTAGGCAGTCGGAGCGCAACACAGAGAAAAGCCGTCCTGCTTGACTTTCGCATGCATTTCCCTTTGATCAGGAGGATTCTGCGATCAAGTAAAGTCCGGAGACAATGGCACCACGTACACAGCTGGACGTATTTGAATGACGTAGTTCTGTGTCTTCTGTGACGGCGCCTTTAGCTACAGATCATTAATTTTCGTCTCAAATTTAATATTTGTTACTAGTATTTTTACAGTTTCTGATGATGATAATTGTTGCTTACCATTAACATTTGTACATCATTTGTAAGTTGTCCGTTGTGTGTTTCACGATTATCCCTTTCGATTTTGTATTAAATTTACCTTCTTAACAAAAGTGCGTGTAACATATAGTTTACAGTAACCTAAGTGTTGTATTATAAACATTTTGGCAAAATGTATACTTATTCTAACTTAGATAATGCATTACTATGAAAAGTTTTTTGCATATTTTGTTGTAAAAACACGTATGGCGGAGCAAAATNTCTAACTTAGATAATGCATTACTATGAAAAGTTTTTTGCATATTTTGTTGTAAAAACACGTATGGCGGAGCAAAATGAGCATTACAGGGCTGTTATGAAACGTAAATGGCTTTCACCGCACTTTGCAGGCTTTATGAGAGCCATTAAAACACCANTAAGCATGACAGGGCTGTTATGAAACGTAAATGGCTTTCACCATAGTTTGCAGGCTTTATGAGAGCCATTAAAACACCGCAGGGAAGTTTTGTGAAATTAGAAACGAATTGATTAGTGATTGTACTTAAAACAGGTAATAATCAATACCCCACTCGGGATATGCGCTTAGCTCTAATTATGAAATAAAAGCGACACAAAAGGGATTGATATTGCAGTGCAACACATCTCAGTCGTGGAGAACACGAAGATGTTGTTAGAAGTGAATCTACACAGCAACACCTCTAAACTACGCCCAGCTGCCTCGCATCAGCTGGTCGAGACAGCTTTCACGACATACCCCAGTAAGCAACAGACAAAGAACTCGCTACACTGCTCCAAGAAATATAGCGTATGGAAATATGTGGAAGTGATCATTTTTTATATGGATGATTAGAAATTTATGTTAATGACTTGGTGTGCGTGTATATAATCACACACACTCGCACACATTCAGTGAATACAATAAAATATTAACTATTGAATTTATATGTATATGGTTTATTTATGCGTTCTTACATTTTACATAAATTATATAATTTACATAAATTTGCACATGCCATTTCTTAGGTTTATGATGAAACAATTGTAAACACTTATTGACGTTATGATCTTTGAATGAATAATGCAACGGGGGTGAATGCCTAGACGGAGATTTTTGGGCATTCGCCATTGCGATGCAGATACCTGTAACGGGAAAACAAGATTAAGCACGAAAAATTCTAAACATTGAGTAACCTTTGGTAGCTCAAGGGAACCAACAACTATGTAGGCCTACTTGTGGTACCGCTGGGTGACCCAGGAATTGCCAGTGGATGGGCGAGTAAACCTGGGGGACTGCTGGGCGTTCCGTGTCTCATGTCTCACCACACGAGGTACACATCTGCTTCCCAGGCTGGGCTTGAGCCATGGGCAGTTGTGATGGCTGTGGCCTGGTGGCGGGCCGATAGCCTCTCAGACCACTGGGACCCAGTCAGGAATCCCAATGTGAAGAAATGCGCAGAGTGTGTAAATGAAGGGGACAGGTGTGATGGAAAGGCAGGAGGAGCATGGGCGAGTGTGGGACTTGTAACAACTCCTGTTGCCTCTTGCCCANAATGTGGGACTTGTAACAACTCCTGTTGCCTCTTGCCCAAGGCCAGCCGAGGTCGGACCCGAGCCGCGAGTCGTCGCTAACATGCTGGGTGGAGTTCTCTCCTACGAAAGGAGGACACAGTTTGCCCAGGACGGGCATGAATAGCTACGCCCAGTGGGGCAGGTGGCGAAAAGAGGAGGTTCAAGATTTGAGTGGAGTGAAGAGATTTGGTCCGCTCTTAAAACGAGGTCTTGAGAGTCGATGNTAAAAGAGGAGGTTCAAGATTTGAGTGGAGTGAAGAGATTTGGTCCGCTCTTAAAACGAGGTCTTGAGAGTCGATGAGGGTGAATTGAAGTGGAAATGGAGCAGCGCCGGAATGCAAGGGCGGGGGAAACGGGATATCCCCGTGAAAACCCGCCGACCAGCGGCATCTTCCGGCACGATCCCACTTGCGAAAATCCGGGTGTGACTCGGCCGGAGACTGAACCCGTTTTGCCTTTGTGGGAGGCGAGCAGTCCAACCGCTCAGCCATCGTGGCCTTGAGGATGTTCAAGAGAAGTAATGTTTGGCCTTCGCCCCGGGATGGCGCATGGCTGAGAGCGGTCTGCAGTTGTGTAGCTTTAGTTGCTTGGTATTTGTGTGTTTCCAGTCTGATGCAAACTACAAAGTTTAGGTTAAAAAAGTTAAGTTACTGTTTAGGTAGCTTGCTAGAAAATATTGTACAGTTTGTGAAAATTTTTGATAGAATTTACTTATTTACACGATTACAAATATTAACCGGTCTATTAAGAAAATATTTTCAATAAAAATAGTGGCGTGTTTCAATTCTGGATGCTACATAAAGCACATTAAAAAAAATTTCCATCGAGTTACGAACTTGTAGGAACTATTATGGTTGTCTGTAAGAAAGTANACATAAAGCACATTAAAAAAAATTTCCATCGAGTTACGAACTTGTAGGAACTATTATGGTTGTCTGTAAGAAAGTATTGGTCCTAATAACGTCAACAAATAATTTAACAATTTATTTTATGTACATTTATTTCAGTTATATGAATGATAACTTACGTGGTTGAAATGTATTTCCATAAAAAAATGTATTAAAGAAAAATAATTTGTAAACGTTATTATAAATAGTTTATTATAGTCCTACAAAAACAGTAATTATTAACATAATTTTGCCTTATACAATATTTTTTATATAGCAAAATGTGATTTCTAAAGCATCAAAAATGAAAATACGTTGAAATTTTGGTTAAAAATTTACTCCTATCAAATGATAAAAAAAAATTCAAATAATTATATTACAGCAAAATATTTTTAAGTTGTAGAAGATATATACCCGCTTTTATATTTAACATGAAACATGACGTGTAACTTTCTGACAGTTTTGATAATGTGATGTGTGCGCAACGTGGTTTTCAGAATACTAATATTATTTTGAAATTAATAATGCTCGAAACAAAATAGTCATAAATGCGCCCGGATTGAGAAATATTAGTACCATAGATAGGAAAAATTAAGAAATGAATGAGAAATTGAAAAACCTGGGATATCAGTGCGAGGCTATTTACAAATAGTAATATACGATAATAAACTTAGATAGGTTGGGCCATCACGTATAAATAAAAATAATTTAATTTAATTAAGATCAGAGTAAAATATATTGTACACAACATAGTGTACGCCAAACACCCTATGCACAAGAACATCTAACCCTTAAACAAAAACAAATACTATTGACAAAACTAAAGAAACATTTCAGCGTAATGCTTACCAGAAAATATCTCGTCTCTTGCAGACTGAAAATAAAAACATATTACCGGAAACACATATTACCTTGGAAGACACAGGAATAATCAAGTCATCAATTAACAAAACAACTGTTTAATGAAAAACGACTACGGCAGACGACATAATAAAAGGACGCTGTTCTTTAAAACGCGACTTTGCTAAATAAACAATCTTTACGGCGTATATTCCACCTCTCGTTTAGACCCTCACCAGACAGGCAGAAAGAGAATTTCATGTTTTGGTGTCGTGATATCGTTAAAAGGTGCGAATTTTCAGAGAGTGTTGAAAGCATTAAATATTTTGTGAAACGGTAGATCACTTATAGACACTCATCCCAATGTCTTCTAGGCTCGACTGTTAAGCAATTGCTAATGAATAAATTTTAAATTATATTTGAAGACTGCTAAACCAAGTCAAGAGTTCAATGAAGTGGAAACGGCCAATAAACAAAGCAGTAGGCAGTGCGACAGGTCTGAGAGGCCGGCGGAGTTGATGGCGCCCCCCATGTGCCGGCGTCAACTTCGCTCTTCACGTCACACAACATTGTCTAATGAACGTTAGCGAGCCTCTTCAGCGTTGCTCGTATTCAAGCAGGCTGCTACTGCCTCTTGGATCGCTACAAATATCTATGAAGGCGCAGCATTTCAACACCACAAATATATTTACTCGGAGCGCTAACGTATGATGCCCATTTGCTGCGGTNACATAAAGCACATTAAAAAAAATTTCCATCGAGTTACGAACTTGTAGGAACTATTATGGTTGTCTGTAAGAAAGTAGTGGTCCTAATAACGTCAACAAATAATTCAACAATTTATTTTATGTACATTTATTTCAGTTATAANATAATTCAACAATTTATTTTATGTACATTTATTTCAGTTATAAGAATGATAACTTACGTGGTTGAAATGTATTTCCATAAAAAAATGTATTAAAGAAAAATAATTTGTAAACGTTATTATAAATAGTTTATTATAGTCCTACAAAAACAGTAATTATTAACATAATTTTGCCTTATACAATATTTTTTATATAGCAAAATGTGATTTCTAAAGCATCAAAAATGAAAATACGTTGAAATTTTGGTTAAAAATTTACTCCTATCAAATGATAAAAAAAATTCAAATAATTATATTACAGCAAAATATTTTTAAGTTGTAGAAGATATATACCCGCTTTTATATTTAATATGAAACATGACGTGTAACTTTCTGACAGTTTTGATAATGTGATGTGTGCGAAACGTGGTTTTCAGAATACTAATATTATTTTGAAATTAATAATGCTCGAAACAAAATAGTCATAAATGCGCCCGGATTGAGAAATATTAGTACCATAGATAGGAAAAATTAAGAAATGAATGAGAAATTGAAAAACCTGGGATATCAGTGCGAGGCTATTTACAAATAGTAATATACGATAATAAACTTAGATAGGTTGGGCCATCACGTATAAATAAAAATAATTTAATTTAATTAAGATCAGAGTAAAATATATTGTACACAACATAGTGTACGCCAAACACCCTATGCACAAGAACATCTAGCCCTTAAACAAAAACAAATACTATTGACAAAACTTAAGAAACATTTCAGCGTAATGCTTACCAGAAAATATCTCGTCTCTTGCAGACTGAAAATAAAAAAACATATTACCGGAAACACATATTACCTTGGAAGACACAGGAATAATCAAGTCATCAATTAACAAAACAACTGTTTAATGAAAAACGACTACGGCAGACGACATAATAAAAGGACGCTGTTCTTTAGTGAGAAAAAAAACGCGACTTTGCTAAATAAACAATCTTTACGGCGTATATTCCACCTCTCGTTTAGACCCTCACCAGACAGGCAGAAAGAGAATTTCATGTTTTGGTGTCGTGATATCGTTAAAAGGTGCGAATTTTCAGAGAGTGTTGAAAGCATTAAATATTTTGTGAAACGGTAGATCACTTATAGACACTCATCCCAATGTCTTCTAGGCTCGACTGTTAAGCAATTGCTAATGAATAAATTTTAAATTAGATTTGAAGACTGCTAAACCAAGTCAAGAGTTCAATGAAGTGGAAACGGCCAATAAACAAAGCAGTAGGCAGTGCGACAGGTCTGAGAGGCCGGCGGAGTTGATGGCGCCCCCCATGTGTCGGCGTCAACTTCGCTCTTCACGTCACACAACATTGTCTAATGAACGTTAGCGAGCCTCTTCAGCGTTGCTCGTATTCAAGCAGGCTGCTACTGCCTCTTGGATCGCTACAAATATATATGAAGGCGCAGCATTTCAACACCACAAATATATTTACTCGGAGCGCTAACGTATGATGCCCATTTGCTGCGGTNATATGAAGGCGCAGCATTTCAACACCACAAATATATTTACTCGGAGCGCTAACGTATGATGCCCATTTGCTGCGGTGATACATCAAAGAGTTATCACTCAAAGCAGTGCTCTCAAGGAAGTTCAAGTCCCGGAAGTGTATTCATGAAACTAGACAGTACACGCCGTCAGTAAATAATTTGTTAATGCACCTTCAAACGGGGTTTTAATTTCTTCTTGTTATTAACTGACTATAGCTGAGCAAGTCTCTTACAAATTTTCTTCTATTCCAACGGTTTAAAATTAAACCAAAATAATGTAATAAACACAAAATTAAAATATCACTAAAATTATACACTAAATCACCATATTTATGTGATACGTGGCTCCTGACATATCTTCAATACCTACTTCGGGCCAGTACATAATTCCTTTCATATCATAACAAATTAGAAACTATTTAGACTACATACAATACTTTAAAAGTAATATAATGTGACATTGCCGTAAGAAAACTTTTACAGTGTGCGTCATTTTCTAATGAGTTGTGCGTGTTTTAGGTACAGTCGTGTGCAATGTTGCTGTGGAAGCCGCTCGCCTGTCTTCAAGGCCATCTGCACAACACGGTCACTAATGCGGTTAAGGACCCCGTCTAGCTGGAGCTTGCTGCGTTATACAAGTTCCGTAGACAACGCGTGGTTAAATACATCTGGATATGTCGTAGTGATGTTTCAACTAGAAATGCATTTAAGGAACGTTTTACTGCTAAAGAGAAGTTTCAAGTTCTCATTTCAACACCGAGGATTATTTTTCTGGGCAGTAAAATCGCTAAGGCTGGGTTCAAATTGACGGTTTCGTTTGTTAGTAGACTTGGCTATTAAAGTATTTAGTGCGTTAAATTCAGACGCCCTCTATAGCCACTTGTTCAGCGATTGTTGTGATTAGGGAATTTAGTGTTTTACTAAGTTTCGTTATTTAAAAACCAAGGCGACATCAGTATAAATACTAGACATGGTTCGTATCCGCATATATATCATGCTAGAGCACTAAGACTGTACTGTGCTCATATAAGCCCGTGAGCTTCTCGTTTAGGGAAGGAATGTGGTATCAAGAACAGAAGAGGAACAACTACAGCGGCGGAGATGACGGCATATATTTTTTTACGTGTTCTGGTTCACGTAGATGCTACGTCAACGATGATCAGCTAAGCTCTTTTGAATTTACAATTTTTATTCGCCGCCAAATTTAATTACATTTATCTTATGCAGTTTGCAAAACGTTTAACACGAACTCCCTGAAAGATTTTAAGAGATCTTGATCTGTATTGCTCGAGACTTAATTAATTTTATTTTTGTTAATTAATTTTCAATCATGTCATTTTACGAGAAATGCTAAATAACATATTCGCCCTGCTCAGACGTAATATTTTGCTAGCTAGTGTCGGAATCAAACACTATATAATCTGTTGAAATATACAGCAAATCAATCTAAGATTGGCATAATTGGCATTATATTTTTTTTACAAGTCCATATCAGTACTTTAATGTNTATACAGCAAATCAATCTAAGATTGGCATAATTGGCATTATATTTTTTTTACAAGTCCATATCAGTACTTTAATGTGTGACTTGTCCGCTCGTTCTAATATTCTCAAACTTAATTTCATCCTTTTTACGAAATATTTGAGGGAATCAGCGTTGCCACTGTTCTCATTTGCAGTAGTTAATCAGTAGCTAGCTGTTGTATTTCTCAGACTATGGACTCACAGATTGCTGAGTAAAGGCTACGTAAGTATCTGCCAGGTCCTACAAACTGAGAAGCTGATGCGAGGTAAGTNGCTCACAGATTGCTGAGTAAAGGCTACGTAAGTATCTGCCAGGTCCTACAAACTGAGAAGCTGATGCGAGGTAAGTTGTTATTGGCGGCCACACACATCCTGAGACTTATTTCCACTCTTCAGTCGGGCAAGAAGTACTTCCCTCGTGATATACACACCACACGTTCCACTCTTCATACACAATGTATTCCTTATCGTTACATTACAGACAGTCGCTGTAGTGTAATAGTGTTTGTTCGCACGGACCAGAGGAGAGGCCAGCGAGTGGCTTCAGAAAGTACAGTCTGTCCACGATACACTGAGCAATTTGGAAGTTAACCTTAGAGAAAAGTCACTGCCCCGGCTGCAGAGATATACGCCAAGGAAAGATGATGATGGGGAAATAGTTCCGTGGCTTAACGTCGAATAAGAAGTGTTAGGAAAACATTCGTGATAGCATAAATTATTTCTTTCGCTTCGTGTTATTTTTAATGCATCATAGTGTAGATATGAGCGGATTTGTAAATTATTTATTTTTCTATTAATTCCACAGTTTTACTTGACCAACCATGAACAAAGTGATGAGGTCCACGGCAATGTTAATTGTAAGTAAGGCGGACGACTGCACACCGTGTAGATCTCAAGCAAGGCATCCCCGTGAACAGGCTGTGGGGGGGTGTAGCAGTGAAGGCGGTATATCAAGGGAGCGGGGAGGGTGGGAGGCGGTG
>NQII01000881.1:249410-287164 GCA_002778355.1 Clitarchus hookeri | reverse complement strand
CTATGTAACCTATATCCTAACAGTGTACTATGTAACCTATATCCTAACAGTGTACTATGTAACCTATATCCTAACAGTGTACTATGTAACCTATAACCTAACAGTGTACTATGTAACCTATATCCTAACATACACATGTTTTTATTTGTGTGTTACAGTTACCCTTGTCTCNACCTAACAGTGTACTATGTAACCTATATCCTAACATACACATGTTTTTATTTGTGTGTTACAGTTACCCTTGTCTCCAGAAGAATGGAAAGCAGTCAGTCAAGAGCAGAACACGCGATGTGATTGTCCTCATTGTGTAGGAGCTTTACGGAGAAGGCACGTGGTAACTAAGCGATGAGAGAACACTGTGAGCGGATTTAATAATTGACGGGCATGGGGAGAAACAATGGTAACCCGCGATATATCACAGCTGAGTTATGTACATGTAAAGGTTTGATAAAATGTTACACTGAAATTAAATTAACGTCATTAATGTTTATAGTTTATGATGTATTTTGTATTATCATACAGCAAATGCAACACAAATGTAACAACAAACCAAATATTAATTATTATATTATTGAGGTAATGTACAAATAATGTGTGCGCTACCATTGTTTTCATCTGCAAAACAAACCATTATTGAGCGTATGTATACAATGCTTATAACTGCTGTTAGATCTTGTAGGAACGGAAGATACCCACAAGACTGGAAGTTAAAAGCAATAGAGTATTAATATATAAAAACCAAAAAGTCTTAAAATTAATTCCTTTTTTTTCTAATTTAATGATATGAGCTATAATCAAGGATGGTGATGTCACATCTCTCATGCATGTGGTCAATAAATGTAATATGTAAAACACACAATATAATAGTACTACTAAAATAATGTAAAAGAAAAAGTATTTAAACAATAAAGTCCGCTGAAAGGAACAATTGTTGTTATCCATTATCTNACTAAAATAATGTAAAAGAAAAAGTATTTAAACAATAAAGTCCGCTGAAAGGAACAATTGTTGTTATCCATTATCTGAATCACAAAAAAAAATATTAAATTGATTTCAATCGAGCAATGTTGTTGCTACGTAAGATAATTTAGTGAACTTTCAAACATAATATACAATACTAGTGTTATTCAGAAATGTTTTTATGTTCTTTTACAGAAAAAATTATTCCCTTAACAAAGTGCTATTTTCGATCAGTCAAAGAAAATCAACTTGCTGCCATCTGTCACAAGAATACACGCGTCACGCCTCATCTTCACATACATCAAAGTAATCGTCTTTGTGTTTGTGCAATCTTTGACAGTGTGGCTTTGTAGACATGATGGTGCTCCGGCGGTGTCCACTTGCACGCAGNATACACGCGTCACGCCTCATCTTCACATACATCAAAGTAATCGTCTTTGTGTTTGTGCAATCTTTGACAGTGTGGCTTTGTAGACATGATGGTGCTCCGGCGGTGTCCACTTGCACGCAGACACGTCTTTCTTATTGAGAGGTCTATTGCAAGTGGCCGTGAGTGTTATCCCCATGCCAACGCTGTCTGAGGGAGGGGGTGGCTCCTCCTGGACAAGTGCGTCCTATCCCAGTGTACCAGTTACGTCCGTAATATTGACGAGATCCCAGCGACCTCTGCTGCAAGAATGAGGCGCACAGCATCTCGGGGAAGTACAGCATGAGTATTAAAAAATACCCCAACTTTGAAGGTCTATAATATCAAAACCAAACCACCCACAACCTTGATTGACCAATCAACTGAACCATGGAACCGTGTAGTTTGTTTACCATACATTCATAAATGTTCAATGTGACCACCACGAGCGGCCCGAACGACATCTACGTGATAATCAAACTCGTTCCACGCTCTTGTCAGCATGTCCGGTGTTACGGTTGTTTGGTTTTGATGTTATAGACCTTCAAATTTGGGGTATTCTTTTATACTCCTACTGTATATTTATTGACTATTATTTCAAATGGGAGGGTTTCCAAAATGCCCACTTTAGCATGAATAGCCTATTCATACATGTCTTTTTAATGTTAACATGTCTTCGGTTTCAGTGGAAACTACTCCTATTAAACTCATTGTGCTGTGGTCTGGAGTCGGAATATCTTGTTCACTTTCCTTACCTTTCCTTGGCGTTGCAGAATCGCCTATGAACAGCAAAGCCTCATGGGCAAACCAGACAGAGATGTAGCTTTCTTCAGCTCCATAACCACTTTTCTTCTTCAACACTTCCTGGCGTTCCTTCGAAAAGTAGGATCGCAAACTCTTAACTTTTGATTTCACTGCACGTATGTCCATGTCAGAGTTGCTTCCCAGCACCTTTAAAGCATCATTTAGTTTAACTTTATTGGTGTATCTTTACACTTATTATCCCACAACACTGTAAGTATGCGATACGCGTTGATAAACTCTATATTACCTGCTTCAGAAGACATTATTTCTTACCGAACTGGAAGCTGCGTTGCACGAGAATCCCAATAAGCTGGGAGAGCTTGTGCAGAACACTTGAACCGTATTTGGCCGTAATGCAGGGACAGTTGCGGTTAAGCGAATAAAACGCGAAGAAGAAAATTGGAAGCACATAGAATGCGTGATGGAAATGGAATGAAACTGCTCGGTTGCAAAGTCATGTAAATTAATTTCAATGTTTAAAAAATAATATAATACGGAAATAACAATACAAGATGTTCACTGTAAGCTTACGGAAGCTATGTTATGAAGGTGAATTTATGGACCTTAGTAAAAGTTTGTGCATACAGAAATTATTTCTTTCAATTTCTGTTTTCAATTAATATAAGTGCAACAGTAGAATGATTATGTATTTTATGGGACGACAGGGTCTGGGATCGGAGATCGGAGCTGTTCATGCTCTGTCATTCCGGTCCCCCGGTGGCGATTTTTCCCACAAAATTGATTAAATTTCCCTCAAAATGTACTATTCTCCTTTAAAAAAAATTCCCGTTTTCCCCTCAAAAAAGCACCGATCCCCCAGCTGCATAGCGATCTCCCAAAAGGCCCTTTTTCGATCCATCGGACAGATTTGGGTNCAGAGCAGTGGCGGCCATATTGGTTTTATAGGCATAGGATATGACAGATCGATACAAGGGGTACAGAGTCCGTAGTCAGACCTTACCATCAGCCATCTTCTTTCGGTCAGTCACCTTGTCCGCCAAATTGGATCCAGATGACCTTTACCTTTGACCTAGAATCCAGTGATCTTTGAAGTTAAACCCAAAAATTCCCAAAAACCCTAAAAAATTTCTAAAAAATTCCAAAATATTTACAAAAAATTATTTTAGCAATTTAGTTTTAAAATGTTTGAAATTAAAATTTGTATGTTTGAGTTTAGTGAGGACGAGGGACTGGAACCGACTATCCACCGCGTTGTGACGTCACCCAATCATCTGGTTGGACCCAGGTGACCTAAACCTTGATCCACGACATTGACCCTATAAATGTGATCTTGTATGAACTTGATAACAAAAACTCGTTATAAATGGTAAACATTTAATAAATTCGTAAAATTCAGCGAGGATATTACATAACTGACTACTACCGCCATATTTGATCCAAATGACCTTTACCTTTGACCTTGATCGGAGTGACCTTTGACATTTAACACAAAAATTTGTTACAGGTCCCAAAAATTTTCTAACAATTTATAAAAATTTAATAAAACAATTATGAAAACTTATTTTTAAAAAATTATTTTTTAAAATTTACATTTCTGGAGGGGAGGTCCCCAACAGCACCATGTCCGGCAGACGACTCGCCCGTCCAATCAATNTAAAATTTACATTTCTGGAGGGGAGGTCCCCAACAGCACCATGTCCGGCAGACGACTCGCCCGTCCAATCAATCACTTTGTATTAACATCCCCTCCCCAACCCACTTACCTTTGGTCATTCTGACGAATGCACTCCACCCACAATATTGGTTTTTGGTTTATCATTTATTTACATTTTCAACACCTGATGACTCCGACCAACATGTTATATCTGGATGACCTTCACCTTGACCTCACATCTGTGGCATTTACCTTGTGTCCATGACATTGGATTACCTTGCACTTAAAAGTAAATTCTAAAAACTTTTACAAAATCCAAAAAATTNAGTAAATTCTAAAAACTTTTACAAAATCCAAAAAATTAAAAAAAAAAATTTTAATTAAAAAATTAATTTAACACTTTTTTTAATCAATCTTCTTATCTAATTTTCTATCTTCCCATCAGTCTTTTGCCATTTTTTCATCTATATTTCGCAATAGCTCCACAATCACTCCACGTGCTCCACAATCTCTCCAAAATCGCTCCACGTGTTTCACAACCACTCCACATGCTCCACAATAGCTCCACGTGCTNATGCTCCACAATCTCTCCAAAATCGCTCCACGTGTTTCACAACCACTCCACATGCTCCACAATAGCTCCACGTGCTCTAAATGTTCCACAATCGCTCCAGAATATTTCTATAAATCTTTCAATCTTTCCATCAACCTTTCAATTTTCTCATCAATCTTTCGCATTCTTTCCATCAATATTTAGCGATATTTCCATCAATATTTCAATCTTTCGTAATCTTTCAATCAATCTTTACAATATTTTTATCAATATATCCATCAATATTTCAGTCATCCAATTAATATTTCGCAATCATATAATCAATCTTTCGCAATCTACCCATAAATCTTTATTATGAATAAAGCAATTCTCTGAATTGCTCACCTCACTTCTTCCCAAGGTGTGAAAGCATCGTCTTGCCCAAGTCAATACAGTAGATAATTCATCACGAAAACAAACTGATATTACGTATGTCAAGTTGTTTGTGTTTCACAGGAGCTGTGTGTATTCCTGGAACACGTTTCTCCAGTCATCTTCCAGCGGAGCACGGAGGTTGGCATATAGCGGGCGCTGGAGCGGACACCATCCCNCGTTTCTCCAGTCATCTTCCAGCGGAGCACGGAGGTTGGCATATAGCGGGCGCTGGAGCGGACACCATCCCAGCTGATCCAACACATGATGTATCGACGAGAGTTCTGGCGACCTTGCAGGCCAATGTAGCGTGGCAGTAACTAGTGGAGCTTCTCAGACCATTGTCATGATGGCGTGGTCAGGGCTTAGTCCGACAGCCTGTCTGAACGTGCCATCATAAATACAAGTGTAACCCCGGAGTAACATGTACCGCATGCATCATACGCACAGTGTTATAATAATCATGCTTTACTCGTCACGGGGAAATATTTACAATGAAATTCTTTGATAAAAATAATAATAAGAGTGTTCTATCTTGAATGGTTACGATTGTAATAAAAATTACTCTGTGAGTGGGGTTCACGCATCACATGTTCCTCATCCAGGGTTAACCAGGTCAGTGGGCAGCCGAAGTAAGCAGTTGGCAAGCTTATTGCTGAAGTTCGCTAATGCAGTGCAGCTTGACGTCTGTTGTCGCCGCAAGGCCGGTACTGAAGAAGTCCCAGAGGACATCGTGTGGGCGTACTAGTCCACCACATAACCAGCCTCCGGCAACGTGCAGGGCGAGAAAGATCGGCCGGAAAATAAACAATACAACTTGGCTTCGTTACTATACAACTTAAAACCATCTGACTCCACTGACGTTATGGGATATCAGTAATTATTATAGACCTAGAAAAGTAACTGAATAATATCAACATTTTAAAAACGGTTTAATCCTTATTTAAATGTGTGACTTAGATCCTTCAGGTGATGAATAAATAAATAGTCTTTGCGTGAGAACTATTTCTTACCAAGCGTTTCCAACACACCTGTTTTATTCTTGTTTTATAATTTTATTTCTAAGTGAAATTTTATAACTTTTAGATAATATTAGAAAAAGTTCAAGTTAACCATAGATCATATACTCGTATGTTGACAAAAGTATAAAAGGTTTGTGATACATGGAATAATTAGGAGACAACCAAACATGTCATGGAGTGACTTTTCAAAAGTTTGGTTCAAAACTGCGAAGATACTCCGAACAGACTATAGAGACTCCTCCACAAGTGCCTGGCATGTCCTGAAGCCATAACTAGAGAAGCTGAAGTTTGGCTAGTTCATTTGTCGGCTAGTGGTGTGCACACTCCAGGTGCAGTCATCTGTTCATTGGCTGGTATCTCCGTGATGAGCACACTTCCCTGTGTACTATATCGTACCTATGTTATAAGCTCGGTCTGCTACTGCATGCACATTGCTGGTTCATAGTCCTGTAGATCGTGTCAGGAAATGAGTGGCTCAGTAACACAAGTATAGGGTATTCTCGCGGTAGAGAGATAACTTTTGAAAGCCCAATCAATTGGATTAATTGTCAGTAAATATATTATATTTTAACCTTAGACGTTAACTTGCGAGTGCAGTGGAATCTACGCACTGTGTTTGTTACTTACATGGAAATATATGTTAAGTTGGTTAAAGAATAATAAATGGATGAAAGTAAAAAGTAACAAGGGCCTTAAAAGTGCTCACTTTACCCTGAACAGTCTATAACAAGAATGTACAAGTGTTGCAAGTCTATCCTAGCACCGCTCGAACTAGCGAAATCCTCTGCTCCTAGTCATAACTACGTACCGCCACCATGACGCCAGCTGCGTGGTTCCTATGTCGTTCCAAAATGTTCACAGGGTGGTTATACATAAATGATGTCTGCCACTTCCTCATGAATCCATAGTCATATGTAAGAGTGAGAAGTGACTGACGGCACTGCAGATCTACTCGTGTCCTCGGGGTTGGCAGGAAGTCTCGCTACAGGAAAGTGCCTTGCAGTGGATCGCTGACCAAGCACGTGCAGTGATTGTGAACTAAGTACTACACACACGTACCATACTGCCACGTAAGTACCATGTACGTTCCATATGAAAGAAAAATTCTATATTTTGTGACACTGTTAAATATTTTACTACAAATTATAATTTTTTTTTTTAAATAATTAATTAGTAACTTTAATTTTTAATTTAAATTTCAGAGTATTTCCTTTTTCGATACTTTAGAATGAATTTTTTTCTAGAAAGCCATTGTAAAGTAGGGCAATAGTAAAAAATTACTATGGTTTTATGTAACAAAATATTAGTTTGTACATTTGTTAAAAACTAATGTGGTAATTAATTTTATGTATATACGTACACTTCAGTTATAAAAATTATAACATTTGTTATTGTTGTCATTATTATTTTAAAAAAAGTTTGTATACATTATCGTTATTTTGTATTACACACAACAAGAGCAAATATTATATGCGCTTGATAAAGGGTATTTTTTACAAATGTGTTTTCTAAAACATTTAGAACATAAATAAATGCAAATGTTGAGTAAAAGTAGACCTGTACCAAACATTTAATAAAATTGTTAGTAAATTCTAGCAAAAGATTGTACTGTTTTACAACTCATTTGCATACTTCTTGTATATATATATGATAAATGATACTTTCCTGGCAATTCTCGTAGTGCGTGCACTACGACATTATAAAGTCTACGTGTTTCACAGTCGGGTACAGTGCTACGTTGTGAGCCACTCTCGCCTCTATAAGTGTCGAAATGCCGATGTGTTGCTCTTATTAGGCGCCCTGTCATCATCCAAGGTCACAACAGCCTTAAACAGCGTCAATTGTTCCCCGCTGTCTGTGCAGTGGCATGTCACCTCCTCCTGTTTCCCACACCTTGTTCTCCTGTGGCATCATTAATACCCCAATCACATCATGCACACACCTCCTTCCTGCATGTTCCACATTTTCTGTCCAGTAGTGAAGGACAGTTCATATTCATTTTTACAATATCTTTCAAAATAGTAGACCAATAAGGGTATTTGGTGCCTACAATAGGAAGTAGTTGCTTTCCAAGATATGAAACTCAAGATATTAAGAGGTCAACTTTTTTAAAATATAAACTTTATTCGTTTATGTTTATTCAGTTTAGGCTGACAGTAAATTATATCAATGAACATTTCGATCAAATTATTTTGCGTAGTTACTGAGATATGACGAATACTTTATTTTTCAAGTGGTTGTATTTTGCAAACTGGCAGAGAAGATAATTTTAGCAGTAAGTTTTAAGTTTGATTAAAATAGGCGTAACTTTTTTTTAGAAAAGGCATATTGACCTTACGTATTCATACAGTCACAATTTAAAAAATAAGTGTTTAATTTGCTCAAACCATATTTGTTTAAGCTGCTTGCTGCAGCATTACTTTCATGCCATAATTAGTGGGAGATGTTTAGTAATTCGTAAGGTATGACATAAAGTTGTTTTCCTTCAGATGGCACTGCCTACAAAATGACAAACATAAAATACTACATATTAATGCAATTAATGCTATTTATAAGTCATATGAGCATAACAAGTTTCGTTGAATAGTTGTAATAATTTCGTCAATACATTAGATTTTTAAGACCTGATAAGTTTCTGAAATAGGCTGTTAGAGCTCTGTATTTTAGTTGGTGCTATCTTACAGAATGGCGGACAAATGAGCCTATTATCTAGATTTAATAGTNGTTAGAGCTCTGTATTTTAGTTGGTGCTATCTTACAGAATGGCGGACAAATGAGCCTATTATCTAGATTTAATAGTCACAAAGTGTATCAGTAACGTATCAGTTTTAGTTAGAATTGGCGTCATGCTTCCTGAGATATACCACTGCGCCTAAAATATCTGAACGTCTACAATTTTTAAAGAAACCACTAACTTTGGTGAAAAAATTTTAAATTCGTATGTCGTGTACTAACGTTGGTAAATTTCTGAGCGCAAATTGAGTCTCTTTTCTTTAATGGTGGAGGGGTGCCATACGGTGGTACACACACAGATACAGAAAGACAGTGACTTTACAAGCCCATCTTTGAGATCGAAAGTAAGCAAACAATCACAGGAATATTTTATTTTTCCTTCTCTGTACAACCAGTGTGTGTTAGTAGTTAGAAATGAGTGGTTTAAAGACAGCATCATGACAGGGAGCCCGGGAGCTAGAAGCTTACCAAGCAAATGGTACACATCATGCTCTTGCATTCCACTTCGATGGCGGCCATTTTGGCATCCAGTACGAAAAAACCACATTCTCTTGCATTCCATTGCAGTGGCGGCCATTTTGTTTTCAAAAATGTGCAAAATTGGAAAAATTTTCCAAAAATTTATTTTTTTAAAATTTTCGAAAAAAAATTATTCCAAATTTCTTTTTTAATTTTCAAATTTTTCTAAACTTTCAAATTTTCTTTTCAAAAGTTTCAAATTTTTTTCTAGAAAGTTCCCAGGTGTTGCGCAACATAGCCTCAGGCTGTGGCTCCCTAAGACAATGCCCAGACTTTATGACATAGCCTCAGGCACCTCCCAACAGAGACGCCTGCCCCGCTGCCATGACATAGCCTCGGGCTGCCGGCTTCCAGCAGAGACGCCCAACATGACATAGCATGGGGCTATGGGACTTTGCGAGTTTTTAAACATTTTCGATGGGGGCTGCACTGGAATAGTGGATAGAGCGCATGTTAAACTTCACACTCTTGCATTCACAGAATAGGGGTGCTGTGGTGGCAGAGTGGATAGACAGCCTCAGGCGTGCCCCAAGAGAGGAGCCTACCACGCCGCCATAACATAGCCTCGGGCTGACGTGTCACAGCAGAGGCGCCCACATAGCCTGGGGCTACGGGACTTGGCGAGATTTTATAGCATTTCGACGAGGGCCATAGTGGATAGAGCGCATGTTAAACTTCATGTTCATGCAATCACAGGGGAGGGGTACCATGGTGGCAGAGTGGATAGAAGTAGCTTCAGGTCGCTCCCAACAGAGATGCCTGCGCGTCCTTTCAAAAACCCCCATAGCCGCAGGCCAAGCGTGATTTTGGGAAATATGTTACAAATATTGTTACGCCCCGACGCGGCCCCCGTCTCGTCGAGAGAATTACGATTAAATGTTTTTGCTGTCACTCCCCCTGATGTGAGCGATGGAAATAAATTTAAAAGAGTTAAGGATGAACATTTAATCATAGCCGGGCGGTGTGTGCGTGCGAGAAAAAAAGTGCTATATGCTCAGTCAGTATGCAAAAAAAAAAAGTCATACACATACTTACATACGCGTGCGTGCGTGTCCACTTCCAAGAATAAACTGGCAGGCAGCAGCATCACACATCCCTCTGGCCTAACTCTCCATCGTTTCAAAAAAAAAAAATTACTATGTATTTGAGGATTTGTCGATTTACAAACACATCACCTACCTGATGCAGCATTGTCCTCCTAATTACCATCTGCATGGCATAGCCCCACAGATAGAACCAGGGCTTGGAACCAGGCAGTACGCTATTCCTATGAAACTATCAATAAACATACACTGGGGAGCCAAAAAAAACTGGTACAGGCATGTGTATGCAAATAACAGAGGTATGGAACCAATCAGAGTAATGCTATGCGGTTGGCAGCGCCTATATAAGACAACAAGCGTCTGGCAGTATGTAGATGCCAATAATTTATACGGGTGGGCGATGTCCCTGCCGCTACCATACTGCTGTTTCGAATGGACCGGCACGAATATAGATGTCATGCGCATGTTGGACGATGGAGATGTCTGCTACATACTAGAGGTAGATGTAGATTACCCTAACACTCTTCACGAAGAGCACATGGATCTTCCGTTCCTGCCAGTGAACGAGCGTCCCCCCGAGTTCAAACATGCTAAACTCATGATGACCCTGGAGAGCAAGCTTCATTATATCGTACATTATGTTAATCAGAAGCAAGCATTGGATCATGGGTTGCGGCTGAAGGCTGTTCACAGTGTCCTTCAATTCCAGCAGAAGGCGTGGCTAAAGCCGTATATACACATGAATACGACGAAATGTCAGGCAGCCACAAACACATTCGAGAAGGACTTTTTCAAATTAATGAATAACATAATGTACGGCAAGCTTATGGAGAATAAACATAAACGACAGTGTATNCCTTCGAGAAGGGCTTTTCCAAATTAATGAATAACATAATGCATGGCAAGCTTATGGAGAATAAACATAAACGACAGTGTATGGAACTCGTGTGTAGAGAAGTTCGGGCAAAGAAATTAATTGCAAAACCCGCATTTAAATGCAGAACAATATACAGTGAATCGTTGTCCCTGGTCAAGTTATGCCAAGAGAGCATAACATTTGACAAGCCCACATATGCTGGGTTTGCCGTACTCGACCTGGGGACAGCGACGAAGCTTGTTGCAGTCATTACAAGCTGCCCCGATAAAATTGCCAGTAAAATGGTCATGGTTGTGCACCTTTCGGTTGGTGTAGGTGAACACGCCTGAACAATGGCAGCAGGTAGTGGCTAGCATATAGCCGGCCTGTTCCTCGCGCATGATTGTGCGCATCGGTTCAGACTGTATATGGCTTTCACCAGGTGACCTATCCTAAGCCCCTCTTCCATGAAACGTTTCGATTCACCTTCGCCTGTGTAACATATTACACCCGGGGGTAGGCTGGTTGTCTTGGAGGCTGGAATAATTGAATTGTCTACTTTAACGTATATGCCATAAGAATAGAGCTCGTGTTTTTGANACACCCGGGGGTAGGCTGGTTGTCTTGGAGGCTGGAATAATTGAATTGTCTACTTTAACGTATATGCCATAAGAATAGAGCTCGTGTTTTTGATACCTATAAGTGTAGGACGCATCCAGGTTTGTCTGACATGTTTGCACAGGCACCAGCATTGTCTCAAAATCTGCACATACTACGATAGGTACCTTATTGCCGTTCTGGTAATTCTGAAACCTGAGCACAGGCGGCTTGCCATACGCGGCCGGCTGTGGCATGTCAGCTCTAACAGCCGTATGGTCAGTACAATACCTCATGTGCTCAGCCAGAGTTTCGGCACCCGTCAGCCCCATCACATGTGCTCGATTATATTCTGCCTTGAAGCAGCATTTACAGATATTAACAGCATGTTCGTATCCAGTCACCTGGGAGTGTACCAGTCGCGAGAAATTCGTTATATAGCAATAATGCGAGTTCTGGTCCTCCGCATTGGTGAGCAGCCGCAAATCAAAGTGCTGGGACAGTTCCACATCTGTCACCCGTATTGGCACTACTTTCGTATTCTTGTCGAGTGGGTTCACGCTGACCCCCAGATTAGCTCTCTCAAACCTAGCTATTTGCTGTTGAGGGGTGGGGAAATCTATGGTTGAAAAATTGAAGCGAGTCTCCAGCCTGGTGTAGTGCTGGTTGATGCAATCTGGATGTGCCCCATCTACGAAGCGTGCCAGTAAAGCCCATTTAAAGTACTGCAGGTCAGCATTGTGCGGGTTGATAATCGCCTGTTTCTCCGCTAAACCTGCAGGCAAGGGGATATACGAGGAGACTCTAAGGGGGTTGAGCTTATTTATGCATAACTGAACCCATTTCACGGCAGTGAGGGAACAGCCGCTGCCCTTCCCCATATAGTCAGTCTCCTTCTAGCACAACATGGCAATGGTGGCCGACAATGCCTCCTCTATGTCGGCCACACTAAAGACAGGCGTGTTCTTTGTTTTAAATGCACGACAATCCACCTCGTCGTCATGCGGCTCCAGTTTGCCATATACGCACTCGAGAAATAAATTGAATTTCACCACCCCCTGGTTCTCGATTTCCTGTTCTAATTGGCCAATTATCGAAGCAAGTCCCTAAAAATCGAAGTGGTAAGAGCAAAACTAAGCTGCATAAAGTTATTTCTGTATCTATTTGTGATGTCTACAAATTCATGTAGTTTTTGTTTCTTACAAAGAAACTTTTATCAGAACACTACTCTTTTTTACATACATATTTTTGTTTTAGCTTAAAGAAGCAAATTAAATAAATATTTGAGACCAGTAGTTTGAAGCAATAATATTTATTGTGCGTCCATCCCACTTATCTAGCAAAGTACGTAAGTAGTAGAGAGAGTGAAGAGGAAAACGTTACAAATGAAGACTAGTTGTAGTGTAGCAGAGCAGAGACTAGTTGTAGTGTAGCGGATCAGAGACTAGTTGTAGTGTAGCGGAGCAGAGACTAGTTGTAGTGTAGCAGAGCAGAGACTAGTTGTAGTCGACGTAGAGCGGAGTGGGTGTGTGGGGCACAGCAAGTGGTCACGGCAGCAGGTCCTTCAGTTCGAAGGAGGACGTGTATTCCTCCAGGTGCTCCAGAGGACTGAAGTCGGCTGAAGTACAGTCGTGCTTGTCCGGGTCCCGGTAACTGCACCCAGGATCGTGGTGGTACTTGCGCACAGGCTTGGTAGAGCCGTGCCACTTGGAGATGAACCTCCACTCGGCCAGCAGCTCCTCCCTGAACGACACCTGCACACGATCACTTGGGCCTCACTACCCTGCACTGTCCACTCATACCTTCTTCACTGTTACAGACTTCATCAAAAACATGTCTGCACCTACAAGGAAGCTACCTGTTGGATGGCACATGGGGGCTACACTCACACAACAGTTTATTCCAGCCAACAGAATACTTGTTTTCATGGAACCAAAAAGATATTNGCTGAAGTACAGTCGTGCTTGTCCGGGTCCCGGTAACTGCACCCAGGATCGTGGTGGTACTTGCGCACAGGCTTGGTGGAGCCGTGCCACTTGGAGATGAACCTCCACTCGGCCAGCAGCTCCTCCCTGAACGACACCTGCACATGACCACTTGGGTCTCACTACCCTGCACTGTCCACTCATACCTACTTCACTGTTACACACTTCGTCATAAACATGTCTGCACCTACAAGGAAGCTACCTGTTGGATGGCACATGGGGGCTACACTCACACAACAGTTTATTCCAGCCAACAAAATACTTGTTTTCATGCAACCAAAAAGATATATAGTTGCTGTAACTAAATATTTTGGCATAGGAACAAAACTTTAAAAGCAACAAACAAAATATTTTTTGTTCAACTGACGAAATAATTGCTTGAATAAAAAAAAAACCCCCGTATTGTGTTAACAAAAATTAGACTGCCAACAAAATATTTTGTTGAATAAACGGTATATAGTATTTATTTGGCCTCTCATTTGATTGTTTTTTTTTCTGAAATACAGCTTGAGAGTTTGTTTGTAATTTTTGTGGCAGTTAGGATAGTAAAGGAGTTTGTTAAGGCGTTTGTTAGTACTTAGTAATGGTTACAGATGATGGATTGCCACGGGAAAAGTTCACTGTTTGCTACGATTCAACGTACTGTACACATGTCTGATAGCTTTCTTTCCTTATTGGTTGTAATGCATGTGTGAAGCTATTGCCCCATTTCATTGGGCCAATAAGTATTCTGATACTATAAGGCAGAACGTTGGTGATTAGTCTGCAAACAACTTAGAAGAGCCAAAACCTTTTCCATCCGAACATGAAAGAATAATCTAGTTATAGTGTTATAGAATATTTGTTGGCCCAAAATTTGTCGCTATTTTCCATCGTTTATAGTAATGGTATAAACATCCTAATAAAACAAGCTCAACAAGAAACTAGAAAGTAAATTTGAAAAACCTTAAGTATGTATTTACTTACTTTTCCCGTACTTCAAAAGTATGCATTTAAAATATTTTTCCTATTTCATTAGTAGTCGCTTTAGCAGATGTTACTATATCACACCACTCGTGTACTGACCATCGAGGTTAGAAACTAGGTCGGGTTTTCAATTTTCGTCATATTTACTGAAGCTGTTTAATGGACATACAGCTAAACTAATCTTCAGTTGCACCAACCAAATCTTACAGTTTGGGACAGCCACATAAAAACAATAATAATTTGCCTTCAACAGTAAAGTAGTCCATGGCTCTTCACAAACAATTAATTTGGTTATGCCAAACAAACTTAGTTTGATTTAACAAAATATTTTTCTGACTGTAAGTTTGTAAATGTGAGATGTCATCACTAACACTTCCCGGTGGGCCACACAAGCGTCGTCATCAAGGGCATACCTTATCGCAGTATTTGCTGGACTATAAAGGATCGTCCCGGTGTGCATTCTTTTCATTATCATCCGTTATGCTGCAGGGTTGTGCGAATATTCGGTATATCGAAACGGAAACGAAAAAAATTCAACTTAAATTTTGTTCGTTAATAAATTGGGTGGCCGAAAGTTGCAACGAAACGAAAATCTTCGACTTCAATGAATATTGGGGTGTTTGATGAATGTTCTTTCAATTCATCAGCACAGCATATTTTTGCCTGTAAATCATCTTGTTCGTTTTTATTAATTTGTAACTAATATGACGAAATAAACTTGACATTCAAATGTTGGCAACAACACCTGTGGTAAATTCCTTTTTCGTTCATATTTTTTATTTCGTTTTGTAACAAATTTGTCATTACAAAACTTGCTTTAAATTTATTAAACTTTCGTTAAGACAAAGCTGTTACTGAATTATTTTTCATTTTCCTTAAAATTTCACAAAATTTCATCAATTATTTTTTGTCTTCGTTTTGCGAGAAAAGGAAAGTCAAATTCGCAAACCCCTATTATGCTGCGTTGGTAACGCCACCTTAAAGTGTGGAATGACCCGGAGACGAATACGATAGCATTTTGAAAATATGGGCGTGTTTGAGAAGGATCGCATCATAGAACTGTGTGCCATAATGGCCGTGCAAATATAACTATTGCATGATGTTGTCACCAGTGTGTAGGCAGACACACATGACATGCAGGATCTGGGAGACCGCCGTGAACAACACTGAGTGAGAACCAGTGGATTGCTCGACCTGGACGGAGTGCACCAACTGTCATGACAGCGGACACTGAGCGAGCAGTAGCAGTGATGTCCGCCCTGCAGCATCCTGTGAGTGTTAGTACCACTGGCTAATGACGCAAGACTACATGCACCCAGACCGTTACGACGACTGTCCTCAAGACCACACCAACGTCGCCACAGGCTCCAATGATGTACAGTCATGGAGCCATGTGGAATGACAGCGGGTAATCTACTGAGATGAGTCCCACTTTGTCTTGGTGACGCCAAGATGAACTATTTGTTGTCATACGTCGCTCAACCAGACGACCTGGTGTCATGGTGTCAGGTGCAACTTTGTACCACGTCCCATCAGAGTTGGTCTTTATACCAGTCTCCATTTTTAATAAGTTTTTCTCTTGGATACTTTTTTCTTCCTAATGAAGAACCTTGTAATCCGACACTCCCTTGCATATGGAACTATTTTTTTGACTATGATTGTATACAACCACTGCATGGGTTGCGACTTAGTAAGAGGGAAAATTATTTTGTTTAATATAAAATAAACTTTAAAAACATCTATAATAAACTGGAAGCCAGTAAGAGAAAGCAGCAGTAACGTGTAAGGCACACGTTGTAGTTAGACTGAGCAAGTGTTAGTGAGCGTGTATTGGAGAGGTGCAAGGGCAGTGGAAGTGTAGGTACATCACCTTGTGTGTGAGAGACACGCCGAACACGTGCCACAGTAGCTCGAGCAGAGTGACTAGCGAGGCGAACACTATGCCGATGACCAGCACCAGGAACACACCGCCCACGTTCTGCAGGTTGAGTGCGCTGGTATCGCTAACCGACGGCTCGCTCTGCGACAAATCAACTTTCCTCATACTCACTATCTACATACACTCTTAAGAGGACGATGTACTGCACCATTCTATGTGAAAGCATTGATTGCGTGAGCACGCGTATCTCGGCAAATAAAACTTCTGCAAATACGACTCTTTGCTTAAAAAGGTAAAAAACAATTATCTATGTCCTTATATTTTTACTTTTATCATATTAAGTGTATTTGCGGATAACAAAATTCGTAAAGATGGGGAAATATAACATTTTTTAAAGATAACCTACGTAATTTCCTCAAGCGGCAAGAGTAAAGTACGATTATACGCACATAGTTTAATCTGTGGGCATCCATCGCATGTAATAAAGTGCCACTGTTATAGATGTAATTTGCGCAGTACAGCATCACAACAGAAACACTTCACGTCTTGCATGTAGAGGCGATGAGGCACTAGAGGTGCGTGTTAGTGTCGTCCGTATCGCTCCCTCGCTTCTTGACCTCGAATGCATAGCTACATAGTCCTCTTAAGTACATCTGGGATTCAGTTTAAACTTTAAAATGATTCTCAAAAATAAAGCATACATAAATCAAGATACCAGATACTGTCACCACTGTGGAAAAGATAGCCCTCACTTTTATTTATATTTCATTGCCATGTGGTTAGGCGACCCATCGAGTTTCCTTTCACCCGTCCCAAATATTTTCGTTACGTCCAAAATACTGGTATACGTTGTGAAGTTTCGTTGGATTTAGATATTTTATATAGCCTTACGATAAACTACAGGCCAGTGTAAAATGTGCGAAGAAGAAGACCAATCTTCAGTAATTCTGCTAACGACTTTGTCAGAGTGTTCGTACAGCTTAATGTGTTGTTATAAATAAAGCTATTATTAAATCAGACGGTTGCTGAAATAGGTTACGTGAGCATCTAAATAGTTTAGGGTGTCACTCGATTACTAAGTAAAAACATTTAAATGCTGTCAACCATTTTGGAGTTTCTGTTATTGAAGCCAACATGCCAGCACCACTGGTAACTAACAGATGCAATGTTTCTTGCTAGTGAAAAATGAACAAAGTCCACAGAATTGCTGCGTAAACAGGACAATTGTCGTGAGAAGGTAGGCTTACATTTAGCAGACTGAACACGATGTTAAGCTGGAAAGGATGGCCACGGTAAATGGCCTGCTTTTGTATGTTGGGCCATTTTCCAAAATGTAATACATAGAGTAAAGTGAAATTTAGTAAAAGTTGAGCAAAGTTAAAGGAGATGTGGCTTTATTAAGAGTATTTAAATATGAACATATAAAGGTTTATTTTATTAAGGATGTGATTATTATTTCCTATCAACAATGTACTTATCTATAAAAACACTGCTTATAAATAACCAAGCTTCACAGAAAACTATGTTCAAATTATTATATACACAATAAACTACACTTACCACAATCTAATCATTAACATTATGTACATACATGGAACAGTTTACACAATAAATATTTTAGGCCTAAATAAAAAATAATGAGTTTATCACATATCATTTGTACTTATTTTATATGCACCTGTAACAACAATGCGAATGTTTCCTTTCGGTTCATTAATTCGACTACAACTTTGGCCATTTACCACTTTATCCTTTATTACTTGCCAAAATATTGTATTTGAAAGTATTACTTTGGCAATATGCTCAGAGTAATACCTCTGCAGTTTTTGATCCCCGCCAAAGAACGAGCAAAATATTTAGTGACAGTATTTTGGGACAGACAACTACTTAAAGTAACCATTTGGAACGCCATCCTGAAGAGTTGGCAACAGCGCAGGGCGTGGGAACGTACCCGACTGCTGCGTCATGTCTGCTATATGCTGCTTCTGAGTTGAGAACACTAGCGCTCCTGTGAGAAATAGTAAGAACTAACAAAAACCTAGTCAGTCGTTTCCCTATTATACCGCCACTCTAGTGTAAGTCAATATTCAAAGACATGGTCCACCAATGAATGCTACGTCATTTGTAATGCTGTATGCATGATAAGACTATACACAATGGCCTCAAAGCGAAATATTAGCTAGGTTTTTGAATGCGCTCAGTAAACCTCGAACAACTCATAGCATACATGTCACATGGTTACATACATTGTAAAAAAAAAAGTGTAATTTTACACATACAAATTTTTGGTAATTTTACATTTTGTATGTGCAATTTGCTAACACGAGTACAGTATTTGTAATTTTACACTAATGTTACTAGGAACTCAAATATAACTACCGGTATTTGTTTAAAACATGTGATTTAGAGGTAGATGAAGCGCAGCAATCAAGACGGGGAGGGGGATCTCGAGGTGATGAGACATGCCAAGTGTGTGCGAACCTCACTGCTGGATTCTGTGAGCGCTACCGACTGCGGATGCATGAGGAATGGAATAGATTGGACCTTGGAAGCATCACTGACATAAACCTCCATCCTAGGACAGTGACTAGCCACTATCACTGGTAAGTCCCGGATGGATGTCCAGTCGGGCACTTTGTAGTGCTCACCCAAGATCGACTGACTATTTTGGAAGATATGGAGGGGGTTGCTCCCTGGGAACTTCTTCCCACCTTCACCCACGCCAGCAAGATCCTGCTGGAAGAGCGAAGATGGTGGAAGTGTTATGACCTAGCTGTCCAGTTTTTCGATCCACTCGACGAAAACCAGGAGGGCCCTGCATTCAAAAGCTGCTGTCAGTATTGTTGTGCTGGTTCGCCGGTGCAGGAATATTGACAGCAGTACAACCTCAAGGGCGCCTGCTACCACAAGCTCCACCCTCTCTCTTCTATAACTTCCTACTTCATATAAAAGAACATGGTTATCCACACCCTATGTTCACCGTAGCATTTCAGTAATGCACGGAAAAGTTTGAACTTCTTTTCTACCGGGAGGTGTTTTTACGGTNCCCCTACTTCTTAGCTATAGTCTCAGTTATAGGTACACTCTAGGGAGGCAGTCATGGCCCAGAATGGTGGCCGTGGCTGCCCAATCCCTCTCTACCGCGATACACGCCTCCTTTGCACGACTTATCTTCCCTTTAGGCATATGTGCCCCAGCCCTGAGACACAATTAGCTCCCATCCCTACTGCGATATGTGCACTTAGTACTTCGCAATAGGGTAGGTTAGGAAAAAAACTGAAGTCAATTCTTACCCCGTTATTGGAAATAACTTTTTATAGCTCTATCAAACTACCAAGTTACAAAATGAAGTAAAATAACATGAAGTTGTAAAAATGCACATACAAAGTATTTGAATTGACATTACTGAGTTGTAAAAGAACATATGCTGACGGTAAAATTGCTAAGTAAAACCGTGAAAAATGTACATATGTGNGACATTACTGAGTTGTAAAAGAACATATGCTGACGGTAAAATTGCTAAGTAAAACCGTGAAAAATGTACATATGTGCAGTAACAATTCGAGTGAATCTGCGAGTTTACTTTTTTGTAGGTGAGAAAATATGCACACTCACAGTGGTGTAGTTACAATTGCGATTTATGTGTAAATTTACTTGCAGTGGAGAAAAAATACACGAATGTTGCAGTTTATTTTCTGCTAAAGAGTAATAGTAGTTTTGCACAATTCTATGTAAAATTAGTTGTACAAGGTACATGTTATTTTGCTAATATGTAGGATAAATTTACTTGGATGAACAGTAAAAATCATTGACATATGTAGGTGTAAAATTACACCGACATCAGTGGAGACATTGCTGCCACATACATTTAGGGTAAAATCTTGCTTTCATATGACTAGATGTTATCTCAAGATATAAAATTCGTTAATGTACATTCACTAGTAATAATTTCCCTTGTGCGAAGCAGAAAACATTATCTTGAGAGTTTTACTTCGCACTGTTGTATACACAGGGTCTATTCCCATGTGAAAGAAGGCTTTTAGCTAAAGGAAATTACGTCGAAGGTTTAGTTATAATTGTGATTCGAACAAAGGTATTTGTCATCTGCCATAAGATTCTACAATAGAAAATTTTTTTCTGTAACACAATGTCAATGTTAATAATAATGGCAATGCCCCTTAGGGACACAATGTAAAAATATTTAGATGTTTATCAGGTAATTGTAGAGTAATATTCACCATTATTGTATAGGACACAAGGTAACATTTTTTTAGATGAAAATGAAATATCATGTGCATGTCAGTGGGTAGGGCGTAATGGGCGAGGAATAACCTGTCAGTAGCCATATGTCGGAAGGCGATTATGTTACCACCTTTCATGTCTGCAATACTAGAATTTCGTCAAGCCGTTTAGACTTATTGGTTCTTCTCCATTTCCGTATAAATTTGTATGAGATTTCTCCCTGTCACATAACATTTAGTCGGTTGTGTCTGAACTACCAGCGATATTTTATCGCCTAACTATTTTACACTATGAAAACACTTTCTTTGCTGCAACACATGATTTTTTTGCAGCAAAAAANTATTTTATCGCCTAACTATTTTACACTATGAAAACACTTTCTTTGCTGCAACACATGATTTTTTTGCAGCAAAAAATTTTTTGTTAAATACGAATCACTGCAAAGTATGTTTGCAACAAACAACATTTTTGTTTGATCCAACTTTGCGATGTGGTTATAGCAGTTGAGAAGTATCCTTTGCGATAAATTCAGTTACTGTATATAGAAGCTTAANCCAACTTTGCGATGTGGTTATAGCAGTTGAGAAGTATCCTTTGCGATAAATTCAGTTACTGTATATAGAAGCTTAAACCATTTTGTTAGTGAACAAGAAATTTGATACTTCGGTAACGCAGAACGTCGTTAGGTACTAAAGGATATAATGAACGAAAAAAAAGTATTAGTAACTTTGAACCTGTTTCTTTGGTTTACAGCAACATGTATTTACTGTAAACAAAACCAGCTCAAGGAGTTAATTTTCATTGCTATAAAGAAAGTCAATATTGCCATGTACAAAGAAAACATTTAATAACAACTTACTTTATCCTTCCCTTGGAATTGAAGCAAAACTTTTTTAGGATTAAAAAAACAGCCTTAAAGAAATGTTTTTATTTACTATTCAGAAACCTTTAAAGCCTTTTTTTTAAACAATGATGTCCATAGGTGGAGCATTGCCCGTGTAAGGCGCTGCAGTGGTATATTGGTTAGTGCACTCATCTCACACCAAGGTGAACAAAGTTCGATTCCCGGTGGGTTGCGTCCCGGATTTTGACATGTGGAAATGATGCGGGACGATGCCGCTGGTCGGGATGGTTTTATCGGGGGTCTCCCATTTCACCCTCATCGCCTCTCAAGACCTCGTTGTTGGGAGTCGCCCAAATCGCTGACTGGCCTTGCAGAGACGAGGTAGGACGGGACTGTCGTGGTGGTGATGAGAGAGTGTAGCTGTGTAGAAGTGCATGCAGTCTCACCTTGCAGGCCCCACCTCCATGCTCCTCAGTCCACCACTTGTCACGTAACTCAGTCAGCACTCCTGACTCCTGCAGCTTCAGCACTGCAGTAGTGAGTGCGTTCCTGTACGGCGACCCTGCAACAACCAACATGCAGCACATTGCAGCCACTCTCCCTGCTTTGTCATGTTAGTAGACATACTCTAACCTACTTTTAATGCAACTAGCATGCATTCAAGATTGTCAAAATTATTATGTTNGTCATGTTAGTAGACATACTCTAACCTACTTTTAATGCAACTAGCATGCATTCAAGATTGTCAAAATTATTATGTTCATATTTTCTCATCGTAAAAAAACTGTTGTATTCAAATATGAAATCTACAGGAGTGAAACGTGAAAGTAGGTTTGANAATATTTTCTCATCGTAAAAAAACTGTTGTATTCAAATATGAAATCTACAGGAGTGAAACGTGAAAGTAGGTTTGATAATATGAGACATGCAGATGATTCATGTTTCATGCTTGACTATGCAAGGGAAATCAGCAAAAATAGGGGGGGGGGGTTTATCGCTCTAACTTTCGGACTATATGATATCATCCTGGTGGGCATGCTTTCCATTATGACTTGTAATGTGACGGTAGTACCACTTTAATTTGTAGTATGAGTGTGAGATAAGTCTGACAGAACTTCGAAAAGTTGGACACGTTCCATAGGTGTCGCATCGCAGGTTTGCAGGAAGCACGATGGTCATTGTGTGGTTTTGCAGATATTACCGTCGCACACTGTTGGCACCAGTGTATAGGCGGAGGAACGCACACACGACATGCAGGATCTGGGATACCACCGTGATCAACACTAAGAGAGAATTAGATGATTACTTGACATGCTCGGAGTGCACCAACTGCCATGATAGCTGACATTCACGAGCAGTTTTGTCCACACTGCAGCACCCCGAGTGCCTGTACTGTTGTCAGATGGTTGAATGATTGGTAGTGGGTAATATGCAGTGACGAGTTTTCTTTTGTTTTGGTGGCGATGACAAACACATCCATGTGTGGAGGCAATGTGAGCAGCGCCAAGATGAACAGTTTGTTGTTAACAAGATCAGACGACCCGGTGTCATGGTGTAGGGGTGTGATTTCGTAAAATTTCCGATCACCACTTGTCTTCATTACTGCCAATTTGACAGTCCAAGGGTCCAGTAATAAATTAGTATATCTTTATTTATAAAAAAATTTAGGCTTCTTTTATTAAAATAATAAATTCACTAACACACACTGGCGAACAACAGTAATGATATCAAGTTAAATTGGGTGTGATATCTAATTTACATTTTATTAATTTGTTGTGTGTGGTATATTGGGTCTAGTTATTTTAAGATTTTTAGTAAAGTACACTTCCGGTAACGTAGCTTTTCTTAGGTATGGCATTGTAGACTATGTTCTCAGCACAGTTACACTAATTCTGACTACTAATTTTTTGATGCCACTGTCCTAAGTGTTTGATGTACCCCAATAAATGATTGTAATTGTTATGATATGCTTTTCTGGACACTTAACAATTTTATAGAATAATGACCAGACACAAACTTAGATTATGCCACGTCAAGCATGGCTGCTTGCTTCACACTACAGTTTATGTTAATATTCTCNGACCAGACACAAACTTAGATTATGCCACGTCAAGCATGGCTGCTTGCTTCACACTACAGTTTATGTTAATATTCTCCACATTTCAGTTACTTTAATATTTGTCTGCTGTTTTTAGACGAGTCAGAATAATTGAAGTTTTGTTTACGCCGCACGAACCTGCCCAGGAGTACTGATGGCTGTAGAAACGGTTAATCGCAGAAGTTTCAGATTCACTCCAGAGCCTAATTATCGCTGAATACTGTTAAGAGTCGTCTTGAATTGCCGCCAGTTCGGCTCCCTGCAACATGTGCATGACATTCCAGTGGCCAACAAAACATAGGACCTACTTCAGATCGTAATACAGCCAATCACGAAAGGAAAATATAGCAGAGACTACTGAAATTTCCCTGTGGTTTTTACGTTTAAGTTCGGCCATCTTTCCTGAGATTTGCGGGGGAAATGGCGATCGACGCTCAGCAACTTCCCAGAGTATGTGGCGCGATACACGCCACTGGTTATATATTCCGTGACTGTGATCCAGGCTCTACTGCCTACGATCTGACCTCGGATCCTCACATGTGGGGAACGTAGCGGGCGTTGCCATGTTAAGCGTATGTTATAGAACTGCCGCTGCTCCATCTAACTCTACGTCTCCGTCTTGGAAACTCGTTACTGGGTAGCCCGACCCCTAGTGTGTGCTTATTTCACGATATTTTAAGGCTCTTCACCGAAATGTCAGCACTTCTGTAATCACCCTTTGAAAAACAAATTACTGCATATGTGATACAATACACACTGGAATGTAAGATACTAGGTAAGTTGTCAGCGACTTGGTAAACGTACTCCTAAGAATTGACGTTGTGTTGAGAAGGTAATACTTGCATTTGTTACTACTGAAATCAATCCTCCTGGTTTTATATACATTACAGTCGGAATATGTATCATAGTAACGTACTTACATTACAAAAATATTCCACGAGTTTCACATTAATGATCCCTGGATAAAGAGGGATAATGCAAGGCGATGTTCATTTCACGTACAGCATTAGGATACAAAACGAAAAGAAATGTACATTTCAAGCAGGGCATACAAAAGTGCTCATTTGACCTTGAACAACCCATACATGTCTATGTGTAATGTATTGCGCCTGAGTGTAGCTGGCGAGGCCTCACCTTTGCGCATGGCGATGCCGTAGCCCTTGTTGTCGAGCAGACCGCCAACACGGTGCAGGTCGCACTGTCGCTCCGTCATGTAGTCTATAGACGAGGACTCCATGAGGAAGGCGTAGTCCTCCTGCTGTACCTTCCTCACGCCGTCTGTGTTCTCCTGCACCAGCACCTCGCTCGCGTGCTCCATCATGTGCTTGTACATCTTCTGGTACACACTCGACGTCGAGTCCTGCCACACAAACACACGCCCTCGCGGCATTTCAGCACCTCGCTCGCGTGCTCCATCATGTGCTTGTACATCTTCTGGTACACACTCGACGTCGAGTCCTGCCACACACACACACACACACGCCCTCGCGGCATTTCAGCATCTCCGCTGCGTGCCTGCACAAACTGCAAACAATTTGCAAGTAGGTACAAATAAGCGATTCTGGACCACTGCATTGCATTACTATACCGACACTATCGACAGGTGACGCCATTACATTTACTAAGCATATTCATTATCTCCCCAGGTTAAAACAAGGACCTGTTTATACGTTGTGGCCTAGGTTCGATAGCTTGTGAGGAAATTGCATAATAACTTATAACTTGCGACAGTAAGAAAGAAATGTAATAATCTTAAATGGTTTTAGCCACCTGTATCTTCAGGTCTTCTACGATTACGTAATATATTTCCCTTTAATCTGTATATTAATTTAATAAGTTATTTAAAAACAAAATACTGACGACAAAAATTGCATATATACTATTATTCATATATAGGAAGTTAAACTAAAAAGAGAGAAACAATTTTTTTATTTTTAAACATTGTCATAAAGGACAACTATTTAGATATTATTTTTAAAGCAATTATAAAATTAAGCTTTATTTAGTATAATTATTGCTTTCACTTAGTTGTTTGCGAGCAGGTTGTTTCAGACCAAATGGTACAAACATTGTGAGGTGATTTTGTATGCAAAATGGGTTGAAAAAAATTATTCTCACCTATATACGAAAGTGTTTGTTCAGGGAGGTATGCGCCAAAAATGCAAGAGGTCTGGGAATGTTTCTATGAACATAAATAAGAAACTACGCTATAATAAACATGAAATGTTGGTATAGTGTTTATGGGAACGAAGCTGTTAAATGTGTGCATTTTTGTTTAATAATGTCATTCCTCCGACACTTGTAAAATGTGGTGTCGCATCATTGTAATGTTCGAAAATGGGTTACCATGGATTTTAATAGATATTTTCGACAGTTTTATAACGGCCATGTGCATAATAACGAAAAAGGTTGCCTTGGTGGAATGCTCTCAAATCATCAGTTCTCAATTTTTTTTTTATGTTGCGTTATAATACCTTGCAGCTGTGAAAACTGTTGTATCTTAAGCTAAGTGGTTTGTCTACCACACGGATGCAGTACATAGTTAACTAATAAGGAGTACTGCTTTTGAGTCAGCATTTAGGCCCTGTACGCAATTTCTGTCGACCATGCACCGATTGACAGTTGCAAACTGACAGCATCAACCTAGCTATTGCGCTATGGCTGGTGTGTCTGAGGAGTGATAATGACTATATGGTACCCAATACGATCGTTGTTGAGCCTGCTATCGGTAGGGTGTGCGTGTCAGTTTCTTCTGATAGGTAGGCCTACAATGAGAGAATACACTTCGCTAGAGCTCGCCGATATGCATTTAGTGTATTGCTGCAAACGGCAATGATAGATCAGCAGCATTCTGTTGGCAGAGAGGTTTCTGCAGCGTCGTCATGCTGGCCACCAGCGGCTTCGGGACACCGCTGCATTGCTGGAAAAGAAGACCGTGTGCGGACCGTGAGAACGCCTGCGCTTGAAGTATATGTTTTGGGGCTGAGAGTTATGTGCCTTCGGCTAGTACTTGTACAATTGCAAATGTTGTTATGGCGAGTCATACGGCAGCGTGGCACACTTTCCATGAGCAGTTGCTGCTGCCCTATCACCTAGAACGTGTACAACATTAGTCTCCGTGTGATTACCCAAGACCACTTTAATTTTGCAAGTGGTTTTTTCAACAATGTGTTATGCTAATTCACTTAAAAAGAGTATGTTATTTGACGAGGCAACTTTCACAGAGGACGGGATATTTAATAGCAATTCAGCGCAGATCTGGGGTGAGGAAAATGCTCACGCTACAACTGCACGAGCACATCAGGTGAGATTCTCAATCTACGTGTGGTGTAGTATCATCGACTGCCACCTCATAGGACCAACCTTTACTTTCTAATCTGTGGACCAGAGCTCTTTACCGTGACTTTTGGTCTGAGACGTTACCTGTGATATTGGAAGGTGTACCACATGTTGTCAGATGCGACATGTGGTTTCAGCACGACGGTGCTCCAGCATATAGCAGAACCACAGTAAGGGCACACCTGAACCCTGCATTTGACAACAAATGGATTGCCTATTTCGGCGTCATCAAATGGTCTGCACTCAGCCGGCCTAGTTCCTCTTGATTGTTTCCCGTGGGGCCATGTAGAGAGTCTGGTGTACGAAACCCCTGTGGAACGATAATAGGACCTTTTGCCGTGGATCACGAACACCAGAAACTTAACTTCAAACACACCAGGCATGTTGGAAAGAACCCGCCAATCCTCGCTGTGGTTCTGCCAGTTGTGGTGTGCTGACGTCCAATTTCTCCACTTTGAACAATTATTGTTAAACTTTCTGTTAAATGAACATAAAAACCTTATGGACTATTTATCCCTAAGAAAGATCTGTAGGGAACCATGTTATTGTGTTTTTATTATTGATGATGTTATTTTGCAGTAGTCCCTCGGCGCATGTGGGATTTAAATGGCATACAGGGTCTAAATGCCGACTCAACAACCGTGCAATTAATTAGATCATTTAATTTGTTTCTACGCCCGTATGGTCAATAGAAAGCTAAGTTAGAGGATTACAGGTTGCATAGCTGCAAGGCCTTATAACTCTTCATATGACAAAGAAGGGAATTTCAAAGAGAACCGATGGCCTGAGAGTGTTTCCCCAAGGCAAAAATTCTCTATAATCAGAATACTGTAGTTATTAAACTGTCGAAAACTATCGATTAACATGCATGGTCATACATTTTCGAGCAGTACAGTGATTCCATACTCANGTTATTAAACTGTCGAAAACTATCGATTAACATGCATGGTCATACATTTTCGAGCAGTACAGTGATTCCATACTCAGTTTAATAGTACTATAATGATGATATTAGCAAACAGAAATGCATACATTTAACAGTTTCGTTCACAGAAACCCTAAACCAAAATTTGTTGTTTAATATTGCGTAGTTTCTAATTTATGTTCACGAAAGCGTTGCCAACCTTCTTGTATTAAGGGTGCGTACCTCCCTCAGTAATCACTTTCGGATATAAGTCGTATTTTTTTTCGTGTCATTTTACGTACAGAATCACCTCACAATGATTGCACCATTCGGTCTGAAACAACCTTTTTAACACATTCAGTTGTAATTACTTTATAGAAATGGGTGAAAGTATTTGACAATATGCTATTTCGAATGGATGAATTTTAATTTAGATTTCAATAGAGTTTAAAATTAAGCAAAAGTTTATTTAACGAAGCCAACAAAAGTTGTATGAAGAAAGTATGTTTAGTATTTTTAATGAGTTGCAAGTTGAGGGTAAAGATGTTCAATGTCTTCTGTAGGACAGAAATAATTACTAACAACTTAAGACAACATGTAAAAGTATGTGTTAGATTTAGAAGCTTTCAAAATTCGTTTAGGTATAAGTATAAATTTAAAAATATTTACAATATGCTACATTTAAGAAAATACATATTTATATATATTGATTTAAATAATAAAATTATGAATACTTATGCAAATATAATATTTTAAAAATGATGTATACTAATGAACAATTTTCTGCATAACAGAAAATGGAAATATAAAAAAAAAAATTGGTAAATAATATATTACTGACAGTAATTTTTTTTTTAATTTAGAGGTTAAATCCAAGAATAAACAAACTATAATTGGTAGAAGTTTGTTCGAACTTCATGTAAATTAAAACCAAACATATTGAAATAAACCAATACATGTAATGTGTATATTAAAATGTGCTATGAATATGACAATAAAATTATATAATAGTATGAAATTAAATAATGTTTATGCAATTGCAGGTGACCATAATTTAGTTTATCATTTTTGGAAATGTTATGTTTATAAAGAAATGTATACCTAACTAGTTCGGCTAAGGGATTATTCAAAAGACAGTATTTAGAATATCGCTCAAACTTAAAACCTAGTAAGAAAATTTTGAGTATTTAATATTGGTAGAATTATTTTTAGGCATTGAAGACAAAAAAAAACTCGGAAGTTGGTCAAACATAAGCAGCAAAAAATGGATTTTTATTTTAAAACTGCAGTTACTGTTTATTTGAGGAAGATCAAATATATTCGACGNTTTTATTTTAAAACTGCAGTTACTGTTTATTTGAGGAAGATCAAATATATTCCACAATGTTGTATATACAACTGCATTAAGTTACAAAGACAACAAGTGATAAATGTTGAGACTATAAAAAGTACACTCACTGACAATAGGGAATTATAAGATCATAAATAATTAGTAACACATTATTATATAAATTAAAGTGTATAATATATTTAAAAAAATTAAATTAAGTTATATTAAAATTGTTTTTATATCTTCCAAAATATAGCTTTTCATCTTAACTGAATGTACAAATATTAAAGCGTTTATATATCTGAATTTTACAAGTTAATAATTTATAAATAAATTTATGTAATATAAGAATATNCAAATATTAAAGCGTTTATATATCTGAATTTTACAAGTTAATAATTTATAAATAAATTTATGTAATATAAGAATATTACATACGTGTATGATATGGATGTGTGACAATATCTTGTTAAACCATATTTCTTTAAAAAAATTCCATTAAAATTTTTAAAACCCAAAAAAATTACTAAATATAGCCATATATGTTGTCTAGAAAAATCGCTAAATCAAACCAATAAACATGTTACATATTTATGGAAACAAAACTTTTCTTGTATTATTTTCATTATTTTTAGGCCTATATATATATATTCGTGTGTGTGTATGTGTGATTCAACATCAATAAAGTTTTTTTTTATAATGAGATTAATTATATTTAATGATTTATAATAAAATATTTTGTTTAATATGTGATTTAAATCTATTACTTAGAACGTACTATTAAACCTTCAGGTAAAACAGCATTTGAAGTAATTCTTCATTTATAAAATCATGTCAATATCACAAGCACCAAATTATTTTTAATCACCATTTTTAGTTCTCATATCTTAAAAACTAAGGATTAAAATTTTTCTTTAATAATTTTGTAAACAAAATGGTAAGCATGTTTATTTATAGAATGTTTTATCATTGTTTTTGGTTAAAAAGTGACAAATATTTGTATCTAAATGATTTTTTTCATCACAATTAATTAATATTCGCCACGAAAAGGTAATATGTGTTTATATATACGTTTATGTGCATATATATGTGTATGTATATGTGTATGTGTATGTGTATGTATGTGTGTGTGTGTGCGTGTGTGTGTGTGTGAGTGTGTGTGAAAAACATTAAAACATTTATAAGTTTACTGTTTTAATTATATATTTTCTAAAGTCGCATTTTTGGAATCCTAGAATTTCTGTTTTTCGATCAACTAAATTGATAACAGATTCTCTCGAAATTTAAACCACAATTTTATTCGGCCAATTCTTTAGATCATAATTTTTTAAAACGTAAAATAAATTCATATATATATAAAATATTATTTTTATATAACATTCGCAATATTACAAGTTTAATTTGTGTATATAACAGTGGTTGTAGATTGAGTTGTATTAATTACTATAATTTTATTATTTTTATAGTAGGTTATACATATATTGAAATCTTAAAATATAATAAAATGATCACAGCGAAATATTTTTCTTTGATACAAAAATTATACTACTTTGAAAATGTTTTTAATTTTCAATTTAANTTCGATCAACTAAATTGATAACAGATTCTCTCGAAATTTAAACCACAATTTTATTCGGCCAATTCTTTAGATCATATTTTTTTAAAACGTAAAATAAATTCATATAAATATAAAATATTATTTTTATATAACATTCGCAATATTAAAAGTTTAATTTGTGTATGTAACAGTGGTTGTAGATTGAGTTGTATTAATTACTATAATTTTATTATTTTTATAGTAGGTGATACATATATTGAAATCTTAAAATATAATAGAATGATCACAGCGAAATATTTTTCTTTGATACAAAAATTATACTACTTTGAAAATGTTTTTAATTTTCAATTTAANAAATGATCACAGCGAAATATTTTTCTTTGATACAAAAATTATACTACTTTGAAAATGTTTTTAATTTTCAATTTAAAATTATAGAAACTAACATACATTATCGATGTTATATTATAGTTCAATAAATATACATTAAAGTAAAAATAAATTTAATTTGTGTTCTGAAATTAATGTAATGATTAAAAAAATTGTAATTTATAAACCAATAATATTATAGATAGCTGTGATGGCAGTGCCCCAGTAGTCTAAGAGTACCAAAACAATCAACACAAGTTCGAATAGCAACCAAATTATAACAACCTACATGGAAACGTGATAAGATGATAGACACGCCAGTATTTGAGTGCCTACTGTAAAAGGTAAAACAATGAATACGTGAGGGCAATGTGTGCATTGCATTTGTTTAGGATCACTATTTTTCTTTCTAAACAGTGCTACTTGTGATAGAACAATCAAAGCTGACCGTGCGTGTATGAACCGGACAACATGAGCACGGCGACAAGTACACAACACACACGGCAGGTGTGGCTAGGCGCCGTGCCCGGAGCGTGTCCTGGGGGAGGGACGCACCCGGAAGAAGGCCATGGTGGCGCCGTAGTGCTTGGCGCCGTACCGGATGGCCTCCTGTGCTGCCAGCTCGTTGACGTCCTCGAAGGGCGAGGTCGTGCTCTCGACAGTGAGGAAGGCGGCAAGGTTGGCGGTGTAGGAAGACACCATGATGAGGGTGAAGAACCACCAGATGCCCGCCACCATCCGCGTCGACACCGCTCTGCAGACAGCCAGCCACCACATACTGATGTACACTCTGCTTACAGCCAGCCACCACATACTGATGTGCACTCTGCTTACAGCCAGCCACCACATACTGATGTACACTCTGCTTACTCAGTACACCACCACTGTGCACCACCACCTCCGGGAAAATCCTGTGCTCGTTACTTAATATATGGAACGTAAACATTGGACAGATTACTCTTAGCAATGTTGGCAGTGAGTAAAAAATACTTCCATTCATTAAAGTTAAAAAAATTTGNGTAAAAAATACTTCCATTCATTAAAGTTAAAAAAATTTGGTGTTTCAGTAAGTTTTGGTTTTACACAGGTAAGAATATCTATTTCCATAAAAATACAAAACTTCATATATCACAATCACTCAGGATCATTTGTTTAACGATTTCTATTGTCTTCAAGTCCAGGATAGTATTAACTTGTAAATGTAGTGGAACGACAAATATGGAGTTAGAAGTAAAAATATAGCACCAATTAAAAAAAAAGTCAATATACAGCGAGAAGGTAGGTAACAGAACTTACAGAGAACCACACATACCTAACAGAGCAAGGAGGTATCGTATATATAGCATATACACAACAATAACCAGTCGCATCACAGCAGGGAGGTAGATACATAAAGAGAATTAGTCGNTCGTATATATAGCATATACACAACAATAACCAGTCGCATCACAGCAGGGAGGTAGATACATAAAGAGAATTAGTCGTATCCGATTAGACAAGCAACACATGTGTACAGTAAACCTGTCACATCATTGCAGGGATGAATAAGGAACGTAAAGCGAAGCAGTCATATACGAGTAGGGAGGTTACACATGTGTACATCAAACCTGTCATATAACAGCAGTAAGTTAATAGGGACATAAAGCGAAGCTGTCTTATCAGTGTAGGGAGGTTACACACATATGTACAGCAAATCAGGCATATAACCACAGGGAGGTTAAGGGACGTAAAGCGAAGCATTATTATCAGAGTAGGGAGGTAGCACAATTGTTTGTACATTTTATTTATACCAGGTCCAATTTTTTGTTTTTATTACATTCAACTGCAAGAGGCATCAAGTGGACCACAAGCACATGAGAGTGCAATACAGTGGTTGACTGATTGTTAACTGATTATGTAAACCGTATGTGGTGCGTTCGTGTGCAAGCGAATTTGCACAAGGGGGAGAGAAATCCCACATATCTGTACGTCTTTCCCTGCTTTGACACGCCACACTCTAGAAGGAACACATGGTAGATGTGTCGCAGTTAAGAATTTGTCATTTATTTGGAAATACTTCAAATTGGATGTTTTAAATTTTTTTTAAATAGAAATATTTATTCAATTAAGTATTTGAATGGTAGTATTAGAAATTGAATATTTTATAGGGCTATGTCTTACTGTATAAGCGACTTCAATTTTAATTTTTAAAAACAATTAAAATAAGATTATTAATTTTTTTTATAAATACATGAATTATAAATTTTTTACAGCCAATATTATAAATACAAAATGTTTATTTTGGTTCAGCGGAGTGTATAATCTATTTTACCAATAAGTAGATGAAAAAAATAATTTAAAACATTTTAACTAAATTATTTTTAATAAATAGTACAAAAAAACTATAAAAGCTAAGCATTAAAAATTACTTTTTTAAACTATTTAANCTAAATTATTTTTAATAAATAGTACAAAAAAACTATAAAAGCTAAGCATTAAAAATTACTTTTTTAAACTATTTAATTAACCACATTGCATTGTAACATGTATCGATAGCTAAGTTGGTTGGGGTTCATGTGTTTTAACACCAAGCGCCGTAGTTTGAAGCTCCTACTCTCCAGAGGATGTTTTAAGTTGCATTGAAATATATGTATTGATAGAGACGAAAGTATGGTAAATAGCACTTCGCCTTATATTCAGAGTGAAAAAAGTAACATNCTAAATTATTTTTAATAAATAGTACAAAAAAACTATAAAAGCTAAGCATTAAAAATTACTTTTTTAAACTATTTAACTAACCACATTGCATTGTAACATGTATCGATAGCTAAGTTGGTTGGGGTTCATGTGTTTTAACCCCAAGCGCCGTAGTTTGAAGCTCCTACTCTCCAGAGGATGTTTTAAGTTGCATTAAAATATATGTATTGATAGAGACGAAAGTATGGTAAATAGCACTTCGCCTTATATTCAGAGTGAAAAAAGTAACATATACACTAGAGCTTCCCAATGATAAACATCGGTAACTAGAAGACGGCTACCAGTGTGGCACACTATCAGGGGATATCAGAAGCAATGGTAAACGAGATGGCTGCTGGCAGACAAATGACAAACAAAAACACAAGATGGCGATGGAGCAGGAGTGAGAAATAAGTATCCAATATGGCTGCTGAAAAACAAATGACTATAGGATATTCACGGTAAGGTGAGCACTTTTGAAAGCCCTCTCATTTGGAATAAAGGTCAAAAAATATATTTTATTTTAGACTTAGATGTTAAATTCCGACTGCGATGGAATATACATACTGTGTTTATTACTTACATGACATTATTTATTTAAAAAGGTGGTGAAAGGATAAGCAATGGCTGAGAGAAAATAGTAACTAGAGCCTCAAAAGAGCTATTACAGCTATAGCAAAAAACACAATATTGCAGTTAGAATCAAAATAATGAACTAAAATCAAAATAAAAGCCAAGATGGCCGCCTCCCAGCCGGAATGACAGAGCAATGAGGAAGTGCACATGAGGTTTCGGTGACCCAGCCGAGCTAGTCTATGGTATCTCGCAGGCACCAGTTGCACTAGGACTGCCATAACCTTACTACTAGGCTTGTCACGGCATGTAGTTCAAGATAGTATATGGTGTCTCACCAGCCACCAGTTGCACTAGGACTGCCATAACCTTACTACTAGGCTTGGCACGTCATGTAATTCGAGCTAGTCCATGGTGTCTCACCAGCACCAGTTGCACTAGGACTACCATAACCTTACTACTAGGCTTGTCACGACACGTAGTTCGAGCTAGTCTATTGTGTCTCACCAGCCACCAGATGCNTGTTAAATTCCGACTGCGATGGAATATACATACTGTGTTTATTACTTACATGACATTATTTATTTAAAAAGGTGGTGAAAGGATAAGCAATGGCTGAGAGAAAATAGTAACTAGACCCTCAGAAGAGCTATTACAGCTATAGCAAAAAACACAATATTGCAGTTAGAATCAAAATAATGAACTAAAATCAAAATAAAAGCCAAGATGGCCGCCTCCCAGCCGGAATGACAGAGCAATGAGGAAGTGCACATGAGGTTTCGGTGACCCAGCCGAGGTAGTCTATGGTATCTCGCCAGGCACCAGTTGCACTAGGACTGCCATAACCTTACTACTAGGCTTGGCACGCCATGTAGTTCGAGCTAGTGTATGGTGTCTCACCAGATGCACTAGGCTTACCATAACCTTACTACTAGGCTTGTCACGGCATGTAGTTCAAGCTAGTCTATGGTGTCTCACCAGCCACCAGATGCACTAGGATTGCTATAACCTTGCTACTAGGCTTGGCACGCCATGTAGTTCGAGCTAGTGTATGGTGTCTCACCAGCCACCAGATGCACTAGGACTACCATAACCTTACTACTAGGTTTGTCACGGCATGTAGTTCAAGCTAGTCTATGGTATCTCGCCAGGCACCTGTTGCACTAGGACTGCCATAACCTTACTACTAGGCTTGTCACGGCATGTAGTTCGAGCTAGTCTATGGTGTCTCACCAGCCACCAGATGCACTAGGATTGCTATAACCTTGCTACTAGGCTTGGCACGCCATGTAGTTCGAGCTAGTGTATGGTGTCTCACCAGCCACCAGATGCACTAGGACTACCATAACCTTACTACTAGGTTTGTCACGGCATGTAGTTCAAGCTAGTCTATGGTATCTCGCCAGGCACCTGTTGCACTAGGACTGCCATAACCTTACTACTAGGCTTGTCACGGCATGTAGTTCGCGCTAGTGTATGGTGTCTCACCAGCCACCAGATGCACTAGGCTTACCATAACCTTACTACTAGGTTTTTCATGGCATGTAGTTCGAGCTAGTCTATGGTGTCTCACCAGCCACCAGTTGCACTAGGACTGCCATAACCTTACTACTAGGCTTGTCACGGCATGTAGTTCGAGCTAGTCTATGGTGTCTCACCAGCCACCAGATGCACTAGGACTGCTATAACCTTGCTACTAGGCTTGGCACGCCATGTAGTTCGAGCTAGTGTATGGTGTTTCACCAGCCACCAGATGCACTAGGCTTACCATAACCTTACTACTAGGTTTTTCATGGCATGTAGTTCGAGCTAGTCTATGGTGTCTCACCAGCCACCAGTTGCACTAGGACTGCCATAACCTTACTACTAGGCTTGTCACGGCATGTAGTTCGAGCTAGTCTATGGTGTCTCACCAGCCACCAGATGCACTAGGACTGCTATAACCTTGCTACTAGGCTTGGCACGCCATGTAGTTCGAGCTAGTGTATGGTGTTTCACCAGCCACCAGATGCACTAGGCTTACCATAACCTTACTACTAGGTTTTTCATGGCATGTAGTTCGAGCTAGTCTTTGGTGTCTCACCATCCACCAGTTGCACTAGGACTGCCATAACCTTACTACTAGGCTTGTCATGGCATGTGTAGTTCGAGCTTGGTTCAAGCCAAAGTTTTCATGACTAGCGCATTTTTATAATAAGAAGGTTGAATACGGCTTGAATTATACTTGAAGCTTTCCATGGCAAGCTATTAGCAAGTGTTATAAACCAAGCTTGCAACAACTTTGACATATGGAGACTACTTACCTTGATGCAAGCCTCCTGATTGCTACCAGCAAGCTAACAATATGTTCAGTACAAGCTTGAATCAAGTGTGTTATGCTATGCTCGGGTGCGACACTCACATGGGGGCGATCTCGGAGCCCTGCTGCATGAGACTGCCGATGGTGAACCACAGACTGTTGCTGAGAGAGAACTGGTTCTCCAGCTCATCCGGCTCTTCGATGCACGAGTACGGGTTCGTCCACTCGTACGGCGAGATCCTGCAAGCACCACATTCCGCACTCTCCAACATTTCCTCGCAGTCACGAACGTTTCTACGGCAATATTGCAGTTACGAGGGCCTGGGACATGAAGGCAAAGGGGTTTTGGGAGCTAACATAGAATAACTAATAAAGGACAATCTTAAATAATGGTTTCTGCCAACTTGTGCAGACTTATTCATTTATTTCAGCTAATTTTTTTTTTTCGCTGCAGTTAATTGTAAAAATCTACTACGCAATAGATGGCACGACAGAAGTGCATCACTCTGGTAACATATGTGTTCCCAAAGTTAGTAAAAATAGTTATGTAGGATTTTCATTTCTTGGTTTGCCTGTATTGGTATTTCATAAACATGTAGAATACAACTTAAGTCTATAGCGGTGAATTATGTACGAAACACTCGTACAGCAATCGCCTATCTTACGCTTTAGCCATGTTGCAGCATGTAGGAAAAATGCGTTTGTTGACGAGACTATTANATAAAGGACAATCTTAAATAATGGTTTCTGCCAACTTGTGCAGACTTATTCATTTATTTCAGCTAATTTTTTTTTTCGCTGCAGTTAATTGTAAAAATCTACTACGCAATAGATGGCACGACAGAAGTGCATCACTCTGGTAACATATGTGTTCCCAAAGTTAGTAAAAATAGTTATGTAGGATTTTCATTTCTTGGTTTGCCTGTATTGGCTTCCATAAACATGTAGAATACAACTAAAGTCTATAGCGGTGAATTATGTACGAAACACTCCTACAGCAATCGCCTATCTTACGCTTTAGCCATGTTGCAGCATGTAGGAAAAATGCGTTTGTTGACGAGACTATTAAACATGTCCCCAGTATGTCTACCTAACATAAAGAAAACATACCCCAGACAGGACCGGATGTTACTT
>NQII01000881.1:208317-249292 GCA_002778355.1 Clitarchus hookeri | reverse complement strand
TATGCGCATCGGTAGTCCTAGTTGTTGGTAGTCGACCCCCTTAATGTACGGAGAACGCACTCCGCAATTGTACAAGACTGAGCCGAGTCTCCGTAATGCCAAGTAGGAAACCTCTTTGTATCTACGACAGCTTCGGGTTCCAGGAATGTATAATGACGAGTTTGCACGATGCGTTCTTTGCCTCTGTCTCAAGGAAGTTGTCTCACTTGCGGCAGTTACGATTCTGACTCTACTTATATGAAACTATTGCAAATATAAAAAAGTAGCACGAACCATTTGCAACAGTAATCAACACTGTAAACACATCCAACATGATAAGAAACTGAAAAAGCCACCATACATTACTTGGTTTCAATAACATTTTAACACGCTTTCCATTGGTTGGGACGTTGCCTCAACGTCGTAAGAGTAGTGGCCTTTTTAACATTTTGACTCTCGTTTTCACTTTGCGCTCCAAAACAAGAATACATTTCANCGTCGTAAGAGTAGTGGCCTTTTTAACATTTTGACTCTCGTTTTCACTTTGCGCTCCAAAACAAGAATACATTTCAATATTTTGACAATTCTGTTTAATTAATTGCTAAATACTCACATAAAAAAACTCGAACGTCTCTGTTTTGCAATTTTTCTTAAAAATTAGAAAGTTTACAAAAATGGTGGCAGCAAATGTATGAAGAAGTTCAGCGAATTCATGAAAATTTAAAAAAAAAAGTTATGGAAAGTCAGTTGATTAAAAAGGTGAAGTGTGTGTATTTTTAGAAATATTTTGGAACAATGAATTTCCCTTAATTACCAGTAATTTTACGGGAATGTTTTTCCACGGTGAGTTACGGTGGCCATTATAACCGTGTAAGACGTTACAACGTGTTCATTTTGGGTCGACAATTTTCGCCAAATTCGCCATGTAACTAAAACTATGATAGGCCAAGTATTTATAAGTAATTGAACTATGCTAGACACTTATTTTCAAAATGATGGCAATACAAATATTTTATGTTTATTTGGTATAACAACCAAACCGTTTGACCAATTTCAAACCAATTTTGTGTGCTGGAGTATTTATTACAAGTATTATATAAGTAAAACAACAAACACTTCTGTCAACCATTTTGTATGACAGTGCTACGTAAATTAAAAACTATTTGTGTTATAACTCGGGAAACAATAAACAGATTGTTACCAAATTTGGCAAACAAGTAGTACTGAGGCAGTTGATGTGTACAAATATGTTTCAATTATGTCAGACACTTGTTTTAAAAATGACGGCCGTCTAGCTATTGTAGCTAAGTATGCTTTAACTTCGAATACATTGATCAATTTCAACTTTATATAAATCATTTACATTTATTTTTTATATCTATGAAACGTTTCAAGAAAATTCAACCAAATTTTGCACACACACAGTGTTATTTAGTAGCATAATTAATGCATAAAGAGATCCTCTTTTTCCGAATGTATTGCNAAATTTTGCACACACACAGTGTTATTTAGTAGCATAATTAATGCATAAAGAGATCCTCTTTTTCCGAATGTATTGCGAAGTAGTGTCAGGTAAGTGAATTGAATATTTTGCCACATTTCCGGAATAATTCAACTAATTTCCACAAAATTTTACACACCTAATGAGCCATGTAAAGTTACGTGATTTAAATGGGGCCAGACAATGATTTTTTAAGATGGCGGCAATATAAATATGTTGATATGTTGGCATATTTATTTAAAAATTTAACAATTTCAATCTATTTTTTATGCTGACAGTATCTATTAAAAATATTGTGTAAAGTGCCTCCTTTTAAGCAATTTTGTAAGATGTCCCGTTGAAAAAATTAAGGTATTTATGCCACGTCATGGAGACAAATCAACCGATTTCTACCAAATTTCTACACAAGTAGCATTATGGTAGTCTATGAAAACTTATGTGTTTTTAGTGGCTCAGGTATTTATTTTCTAAATGATGTCCTTGTAAATATTTTAATTTAATAAACCCTATAATTCAAAACATTAGACTGATTATATCCGGAGTTGATGCTCCAAATCCTACCTCTGTGGTGCAGTTGTTGGAAGCTAGCTTTATTTAACGAGTTGTTCTGAATTCGAATCCGGGGTAAGTCGCTCGTGTATTTTAATAGTCTTGGTACTGTTACACATGTTTCTGGTTTCATCTGTAATTATATTTCTGTCAATAAGACGTCAACGCCCACCTGCAAGCTAAGCTTTTAAGAACTTCGCTAAAATGTATTTGCACTCGTGTAGAGGAAAGTAGTCTTATTAACTTCTTCTTGTCCTATGGTACAGAAAGATACCTGCATCAAGACCTGTGTTCCAAGAAGACATCGCCATTCACACTGTTCTGTGTGTTCAAACATATTTCGACTAACACGAAGATGAAGTGGAAACATCTTGTAGGCTTCCTCAGTCCATGTGATCTTATAACAACTGTCAACTCTATACGTGTTGAAGGACAACGCATGTCCTAGATTACCACCTTAGGCCACACCTTTGCAACTAGAAACTATTCTGCTCGAAGAATGGGTGTTTATTTTAATGTATGTCATGCATTATAACATGTGTATGCCATATTTATTACATCGAATACAAAGTGTAATTCCAACCATGTGTGTAACAACCTTTACTAACAAATGTTACATGTCGTGCCACTGGTATTCATATTATTTTGTCCATTGCATCTACTCATCTACCTGCATGTAACACTAACCACATATCTTCATTCCTAGAGTATCTTGCTACCCGTACAGCTACCGAGTTTCTGGAAACCTAATTATTCTTATACATATAGCAATCAGGAAGAAAATGACGGAAATACATTAATAATGTAAATTAAAAATTAAGGGCATTGTTAAAACTACAAACACATACAAATATTAAACACACCTTCTGCAACTTAAAACTAATAAAAATCTCCATGCGTATACTGGTTGTTTTCTGACACTATGATTATTCTATGGTGTCTGCTTCTATGGTTTTCACGAACTGATACTATGATATGTTTTTTGGTGAGCAGCTTTTCTCTCCCTCTCCCTCTCTCTCTCTCTCTTTCTTTAAATACAATATAATAAGATTACAAGGAATTTCAGGCGGTGAGCTAGGAAGTTGGTTTAACTGTGGCTACGTGTACTGATGACTCGGAAAATCACTACATTAGAGCTATATATATACACTATATATATATATATATTTAATAATGGAATTTTGTGCTTGAACGAAAAATGCCCTGACTTCAACTCCAATGTCAATGGACATGTAAAATATTATTTGTAGTTTGGATATTTGTGATATTTCCGAATTATTCATCTATACCATGTCCACTGTANACTGTGGCTACGTGTACTGATGACTCGGAAAATCACTACATTAGAGCTATATATATACACTATATATATATATATATATTTAATAATGGAATTTTGTGCTTGAACGAAAAATGCCCTGACTTCAACTCCAATGTCAATGGACATGTAAAATATTATTTGTAGTTTGGATATTTGTGATATTTCCGAATTATTCATCTATACCATGTCCACTGTATTAGCAAACAACACTATAGTGAATGTTTTAAATATATTTTCTGCTATTTGTTCGACTAGAGAATACACACTATTTTACATATATATACATTGTGAGTAGTTTTATACACAGGGAAGTGATATGTTGGTATGAATGTAGATAGATACGTTGACAAGCTATCTGTTTGGTAGTTAACAGTTGTTTTTAGGTAAAATGACAATGTTTATGTGTTTGTACAAGTGGGTTGGTAAGTAGGTATTTATTTATGGGAAGATGTAAGAACACGGAATGGTGTTTAAATTGAAAAAAAAACTACTGTAGGATGTTTATATACACTTGAACTGCAGCCACAAACTGCTAACAGATGCTCTTGAACCATACCACTAAATATAACACATACAATCTTCAACTGCGAGAGAAAATCAATGCTCTGTGCGTATAGTAATAAATTAAGTAGAGTGTGCATGCGAACTGCGCATTTATCACATCCACGACGGACACTCACCTGCCCATGGTGTACAGCATGACGGACACGCCGACGTACACGGACAGCATGTAGCCCCACACGTCCATGGAGAAGGGCAACATGAAGGAGAACAGTTTGGGCGCGTCCTTCACTGGCTTCTTGTACAGGATGCTGATACCTGTACACACTCACGCTATTTGCCAATCTAAAACAACTCATTTAAGCTGAGCAGTTCCTGTTTTATGTGACGTGAGAAAATTAAACAGAGGTACATTTAATAACAATATATATTTAATATCGCGTGATAATAACTACCTGCTTTCCTCAGAAATGAAAGCGAGGATTAACAAATTTATGCGGAAAGTCCACAATGCGGATCCCTCCATGTCAAGTGGATGTTTGTGAGACGAAATACTTAAACACTCAAACCCCTTTGGGTTTTCTAATGCCATTTCTTATCTCGACTCCCTTAATACCATCTATCGTGGTTAAACTATTGGCACCCACTCACAGCAGTGCGTGATCGTATTTCCGTGAGAAAATACAGACTTACACGTTATCGAAATGTTTCAGGGAATGTCTGTGTCGCAAGTCTGGCTGCAAATATCACGTACAGTCATCGTCAAAAAAATAGTTTCACCCGAGAGGAAGTGTTGGATTGTAATGCTCTACTGACGGAAGATAAAAGTCACCAGTAACAAGAAATGTTAAACTGAGGCTGGCATGGGCAGTATTTATTGTTGGTATATACCCCTTACACAAAGGAAGTCCAGAGCTCGAGTCTCATAAAGATGACGGAACTCAGCCACTCGCAGTTCAACGACTGGCAGACGACCGAACCACCGCTATACTTGATTATCCGTCTATTCTCTCAACCATCACGGTGACGGCCCCGAGACTGACGGATAACGGAGACTCCACTGTAATACAAATATAACTACCAGCCACTAGAAACATACATATGCTTGAAGGGTTGGTGATTGACACTGCTGAATATCCTTTGGTTACATTCGGCAATCAGAAATCGAAGGTATACAAAACATCCGAGTCAAGACGAAGATTGCCGAGCACCCTCCGGAGACGAACCGAAAACTGCCGAGCTCGTCCGAGTCGAGCCGAAGACTCCCCAGCCACACAGCTCCCATTTAAAATACGTTCGCTCCAATTCGGTTTTAATATTCTACTTTCAAGTTTCTAATTATAATGCTAATGGATTTTCATGTTTTATTTATATATAATCTAGACTGTAATTTATTAATGACTGTAACAGACTTGTTTTATTATCTGTCAATTTTTCAGTGTGTGTGTTCACACTCTCAAACTCCATAGTGAATAAAACACAGCGTATCATTGTTAATCAAACGTTTTTCCTTTTGTAAAATGACACTCCCAATATCTTTGAATCTTGAACCTAGTTTTAAATGATAATTATGTGAATCGATAAACTCAAAAATATCTAACAGCTTATCTGTTACATCAACTTTATCATATTTCTTCATAACAGATTACATTTTTTATAATAAATATTAATATTAATAAAGAGTTAAATATTTTAATGTTAATGAGTATAGACCTGATTCCTTTATAAATATAGCTTTTTTTCATTTTTGGTTATAGGCAGCATTTCACCTCCCCTTAAATTATATTCGTAATTTATCTCGCCCTCTTAATCTATATATTTTTCATGTTATCTATTTTAACTTCAAGTATAATTTCAATATAATCAATTATATTTTTGGTCTGCATTTGTACACTTTGGAATATAAAAAATATAGTTAATAATTTCGTTTATTTTAAATTAAAGTATCAGCTGGTAAAAATTACCACCCAGAATACTATGTAAAAAATTGGAAATATAGCTAGTTATTGAAATATTATCTGAACATGATTCATTAATTAATACGGAAGATTTTCATTTCCTTTTAACCGCGTCGGTGGGACGCCTATTTTCATTATCTTTTAACCCCAAAAAATCTTCGAGGTCTATAAAATTGTATCAATAAAAATCTGTTCATACAAACATTCAAACAACCGTTCATACAATCGTTCATACAATAATTCATAAAACCATTCTAGCCATTATGAAGTCTTTGAACATGTATCTGTATTTACCTTCTTTATGTTTTCTATTCATATCTATAGTAATAAAACCAAACACCTCTCTTTATATTTTTCATAGGTAATAGCACCACCAACAGAATAATTATATGTATATGTGTGTTTTAAATTATTATTATCCTTCCAAAAATACGTAAAAAGTTTGTATTATCTCTTACTGTATTGGTATTTTCGAGTAAGTTTGAGGTAAATAAAATACATCTATTTTTTTTACTACTAGTAAAATATCTCTTATAATATCTTGAGTGACCAAAATTACATCAGCAAAATAATAATAAAATTAGTTTCACATTCATTTAAACAGATTATTTCTTCGTTATTATTAAAAAAGTAGCCGATTTGTTCTTTAAAATTTTTAGATACTTTTTCAAAATCACTTTTTAACTACACATATTTTTGTTGATTCTAACTTGATGAGCAAAATTAAATTTATTAAAATTTAGCCATTACTTTTGTATATAAAACTAATAATTAAATTAGTTTTCTTGCAACTCAATGGACCAACTATTATTACTATAATATTATCAGGCAATAATTTGCCATTATTTTTGTTTACAGATTTTTCTTCAGAAATCAAAACACCAACACTGCAAACAATTTGTTTCATTTTATATATAATTTCTAGCATTATAAATGAATAATAAAGTATTCAAATTGATAGTTACACATTCTGTATCGAGGGAGAACATACATTAAAGTTATATTCATAGCAATCACACTATTGCATTGATTATATTTCATAAAAAATAGTTGGCTCTAAACATTAATAATAATAAAATAACACAAACTGATTTGATTAAAACTATTAATATTCCTGGATATCAGTATGGCATTAATTCATTATAAGAAACTATAAATTATTTCGATTTTTCAATACAAATAAAATTTTATCTAGAAATCGATAATATAACAAATAGGATAAAAAACTGAACTAAATTCAATTTAAAACTAAGTGATCGTTTATCGTATATGCGAGTATTTGATAAAAAAAACATTAACCATAGAAACAGGTGATATTGTTTATGGCAGTAAGATACCTGATTTTAACATTTTCAAAGCCATTAATGTTCATTGTAATTTAGTTTATGGAATTATGAAATACGATGAAATTAATAATTTAGAAACAAATGTCATAGGTAGTTCAACCTGAAACAATTTTCGGTTTTAGGGATTCTATCATTTATAAACCTGCTTATCGCTTACTTTATAAAATGAATAATAAAAATTTGAATTATACAGTTTTAAAAATTAAGGATGAAGATGGAAATGTAATAGTCTCTGATGTTGCTGATATTGATATGATAATGGAAATGAAGCACAACCAATTACTTGCATTTTTATTTACATACTTGCTATCTTACTTAAATATATATTTAATACAAAATATTCTTCGTCTCTATGTTCATCTTCACAATTACTCAGTTTACTTAAGAATGAGTTTATATCCGATGTATTATTTACTGGTTCGGTATCATCATCTAAATCTTCATCTTCATATTATTCTTCACAATTATTAAGTTTACTTCCGAATGAGTTTATACCCGATGAGTTATTTACTCGTTTTATTTCATCATCATATTCATTTTCATCTACACAGTTATTCAGTTTACTTAAAAATGAGTTTTTGTCAGTTGTGTTATTTACTGGTTCTTCACTATTTATATATAATGGAATATTTAATTGTGGTTTGATATTTGTGTTTTATTCATAATTATATTCATAAAGTAGTGTCTATTTTATTTTCTAAAATTCTTCTTCTATTATTTTCATAATTTAAATCTATTGTATACATTTAAATTTTATGTACCACAAGTTTGTAAAATCTTATTAGGTTCATTTTTTTTAAATATTTTCTTTTCTTCTTTTCACACTAATTTTATGTATATTTCTAACATTTTCCATAGTTCTACCATAAACATAACTGCTCGTCAGTTTATAAAAAAATCCTTGTCAAAATTATTTGCTGCTTTTATTCTCATTTATATATTAATATCACTATTTTTGAAGCCAATTTGTTTGTTTTTATGAATATCTTTTAACTTGAAACCTTGTTCAAGACATAATTTCAATGCGCTATAATGTGAATTATATCTTTTTTTATATATTCTGGAGTGGTTACCAATTTATTTATTTCTTTCGGAGCTAAGGGAAAATCATTATGATTATCATGTAATTTATATGAGTATTCTAAATCTACTTCCAAAACTAAACCATCTTCTGAATAATTTGGTATATATCTGATGCATTTTTCTACTTCTTCTATATCTAATTCTTCAGCTACCCATTCAAATACTCCATAATTCTGACATTGCCCAGTGAGACTACTTAAGCCAGGACGGGTCTCCCATCCGACCAGGGAGTTGAGACTTTGGAGGTTTGTGCGACCTTGAGCGCCAGGTGTGCGCAGACAGCAGAGTGAGAAGTGGCGGCGAGACTGCGAGCATCGGTACAGTGAAGAGTGAGACTAGCGGGTGGGACTACTGAACTGGATGCATGAGTGTAAGACATTTGTTACGATGGCAATAGACATGTTGTATATGTGTAAATAATTACTGTGAATTGTGTGATTGTAATCTATAGAAACACATTGATAAGGGCTTTATTTAAAATTGAGATAGACATTAAGTATTGAACTCGCTGAGAATTACAAGAGTAATAGTGGAGATGAGCAGTTATATGTTGTAAATGGTAGCTGTGTGAATAAATTAAAAATAAAATGTAGTTCCTTTACTTTGATTGAGACCTTCGTCCCTCACAAACTCGGATGCCTTCTGGCGTCTCGTAACTGATGTCACAAGTGGGATGGAGGCTACCATTCATTAATAAATGGTTATTCAGTTTAGGCAATGGGATTGTAACAAGTGATATTCAAACAAATGAATTAATTGTACTGTAGATAAAAAAATTTAAGTTAGTTTTGCCCAACCATCGCAGTGAATGTTAACTTGAAAAATATCTGCCGAACTAGAAAAACTCTGAGCATTAAAGGCTGTGGTTTATGAGTATTTTTTTGGATAAAACATTTACATATATATATTAAATTTTAACTTTTGATATATATTCAATTTTTGTTTCCTTGTTTTAGTTTTTTGTGTTGCTTACATTATAAATTTGTATTATTCAAAAATGTTAAAAATCCTAATATTTTTGGTTAGCGGTGTTACAAGGTTTGCTTAAGTGTGATGCATGTCTCAATGTGTGCACAATGCAGGCCTATAACGGGACTTCCCTGCTGTTTTGGAAGTGAGATGTGGCTCTTAAGAGTTGTCTACACCAACCCGTTGCTGTACACTCCACAGCATTTCCTAAGAGAAATGCCTGCACCTACGTAGCGACTCAAACTCTGTTTCAGTTCACTTGCCCATGCGTTTAGTTACCACGCTCTTAGCACGTCATAAGTTACGAAAACACATTCTCCTTGACCTCACCTGATATAAATTTCCGTTCAAATGCAAACATTTTTAATTTTCGACGCGAAAATTTGCAAACTGACATAAATACAAAACCGGCCAAAATAAATATACCAAAACTTTAAATGTTGAAACGTTTAAACTATCGCTATTATTATGCTACAAATAAATTACGAAAACAAAATGTATATATATATATATATTTTTTTTTTTAAATTCAATAGCATATCTTTAAAATTCAACCAGGGTGAAAAGTTCAACGAGACGAAGATAACAGTAAAAATTTTCCAATAATATATTTCTGTGTAATACTTCTTCGAGCATTAAAGTTGTGAGAGGCAAACTTGTTAACAAACTGTGTTTCTAATCTGCGTGTCGATGATTTTCATTGTAAATATTGTTATAAGCATTGCTTAACGTTAAGAAGCTATAATGTTTCAAAATCATCAAAACTAGTCATAAGATTTAGTGTTATTATTAGGGTGGTTAAACACAAACGTGATATGCTGATGTCATTTTGCACTTAACAAACGACTCACCCAGGTTCATGAAGGGCATTGTGAAGTCCACTGCTCGTTCGCGCTCAGATGTGATGGTGAGGTCCACTATCGCGAGGTCAGCTTTCTGGACACAACACAGGACTTAGTTAGTGAATAACAATGCCAGAACACACGCTGCCCCACCTTGCCTGGCTCCTTCATCCTATTGTCAAACAAAGTGGATCATCTACTGTTCATACAGTTGTTACGTAAGGTATATAGGCACCACTTACAGAAAGATACATGGAAACATCAGCAGATAAATTATCCACTCAGCTGTTTATTACTGTGAAACACGCTAATAGAAGAGGATTTTAGATTTTGGTTTCATAATGGAGACCTAAACACTTTACAATATCATTATTATTACACTTGAGTACGTAGAGCATGGTGATTTACAATTAATAGTTTTATTTTGTCATAAAGTGAAATTATCATGTTTCTTCATAGTTAAAACAAGATTTAATTTTTTCATATTGTCTTCAAAATCTTTTAAATTGCCCTATTGAAAGTGAGCAAGCCATACATTGATATTTATACATTGTTTTAAACTATGTTCTTTTGTGTTTTATTTTTCCTCTTATGTGAACTTTACTAACTGGAGCGTGTCAGGTTGTTCTCATAGACTCTTCTTACCTTCACATACAGAACAAAAGTGACGTCAGAAGTACGTATGTGATGCAACACTCTTCAAAAATTAATTCGTATACAGAAGAATGTTGAGTAGAAATGTTACTCCAAGTAAGCGAAGAACACCCTTCCATTGTGGAGTCCGTACACTTAACACTTACGAATGAAGAATAACGGGCTCAAGACGTCCACGTAAGTTCTCAATATTTCAGTATTCAACCTCTGACTAGTGAGTCAGCAACTTCTGTTGTCATGTGATATTTCACGGTCTGTCTTTGACAACAAAGTAAGTCATGTAAAAGTTATGCTTAAACGAAACCAAGAGGCAGATATTTTAGCAACTTATTTTATTTTATGTAAAATAACAGTTATAAAATATATGACATACCTTTCACTTAACCAATCTATATGGTGTGTGCTGTCTGCATACAATAAATACAATACAACAGAAAGCAATTTATTCATCATGTGTATATTACAACTGAAAGTTTACGATTTCAATCCATGTAATGGTGATCTTACCGGATGTCTATAAATGAAAGGTGATTTTTGAGTGCTGTGGAAGTTGATGCACTCACAACCTTTCTCATACAAATCACAGTATAAACTTGAGGGTACGAGCAGTTTGTACCTAAGCAAGCACACCACAGTAGTTGGAATTGTAGATCAAGTCTACTCTCCCGAGCACACCTTCAACGTCTACTTGCGAAATGGAAATGACAAGATGACTGTCAAAATTATGCAATATCATAGAGATTTTTTTAAATTTCTGTTTCCAACAGACCCTTGCTATTGTAAAAATAAGTAATCGTTATGGTATTCCTTTACACATATATAATCCAGAAGTTCTTGTAAGATTCTCAAATTAGTAGGTAAAGAATTATAGATATATTTTAAAGACTCGATTCCACAAGAAATAATTACTTTTAATTTATCAGAAATCGGTAACGTAGTTATAAAATATCAATGGATAAATAAATTGTTGCATGTGTCTTCCAAAATCATTCCGTACATTCTTAACCACATCTAATCAGGGTTGAACATGTTTAATGACGCCAGAGATATGGAGTATCACTACACAATCATACAGAAGTTCTGAAAATAAAGTATTGTTCTTTTACGATTTAATATTAATTCCTACGGTTTAATTACTTATACGCTGAATTCAACGTAACTTGATTAAGAAGTTGCACAGATATTAAATTTAAGAATAAATGTACAAGTGACTTTATTATAGAAAATAGCCAACTATACAGGATGTCCCATTTATCTTGACCACCCACAATAATTCCGTATCGGGGCTCCTAATGAATAAGTGCTTAATTCAAGTATTGTATAACTGGAAGGGGGAAATAATACTGCTGGGAAATCAGCCTTATAGCATTATTTATTGGTGATATAAGAGTTCTAACATCGGTTTTTTTAATGGCGCCATGTATATATTGGTTAAAAGTTCAATGAGGCTTGTTAGACCTCTTTAACATGTAGAACAAAGTACACTTTCATAACAAGAACATTAAATACGACCCAGAAAGTGGGATCTCTACTGCCCGTGTGTGGTGCTGTCCATATGGGTACTGTGAGGGGTAGAACATTCACATTAGATGTTCAAAGTGGTGACCATTAGCAGCGATACACAAGTTCAGTCGCTGGATGAAGGACAACACTGATTCCTCCAGTGTTGCCTGCTGAAGAGCGTTGCAAGCACGCACAATACGTCCCTGCATGTTCTCTGGAGTTGTTGGAATATCTCGATAGACAGCGCCTTTGAGGTAGTCCCAAAGAAAAACTTCCAGGCGTTAAGGTCAGGAGACCGAGCAGGCCACTAAACTGGTCCTCCACGACCAATCAACCTACCAGGATATTTTCGGCTTTATGTGCTGGGCATCCACCGTGCTGGTCTGTTCCCTAGAGGTACCTCCTCCAATATACCAGGGAGAATTGTTTGTATGAAGGTAGCATACTCTCTGCTGTTTTGGTTACAATTCACGAAATAAGGCCATATAACCTTATTGCCAGCCATCCCACACCAGATGTTAACTCTCTATTGACGCTAATAATCCACCCGTCGAAGCCATCGTGGGCTCTCGACGGCCCAGTAATGCATGTTCCTCGTATTCACTCGGTCTGATTTAGAGAACGACGATTAGTCAGTAAAAAGAACATCACAAAAAAAGTTCGTGTTTGTGATAAATTGATGCTGTGCTAATTGCAAAACCCTACACGATTCTGGAAATCATTCCCGTGCAATTCTTTGTGTAAGTATACATGATAGGGGTGTAACGTATGACTGTTAAGAATGCGATGTGCACTTGTTTTCGGAATGCCAATTTCGGCTTCGTGTTGGCGTGTGCTGACGTATGGATTAACTGCTACAGCAGCGAGAACAGCAACCTCAGCAGCTTCATCTGTGCGAGTTCTACGACGATTGCGTTGCTGTGGGTTCAAATTGCCCGTTTCACAAAGCTTGACAACGAGAAGGGGTTTTAAAAAAATCCGGTTGGATGGTGGGGTCTTGTCAGGGTATTTCTCTCTGAAGAGTTGCCCCTCCTGACTAGCATCACGCCAACCTTCAACAGAATGAAGGACGAATGAGCAACCAAATCTGTTGGTAATGGTAACAACAGAACTAGGTGTGTTTCAGTACAACTCACTTGAACGTACTTCACTGTACTGTATAATAATACGAACACATCCATCTTCTAACAATACATTCTCCATAGATGAGCAGCATTTCTACATTATCGTTGTTAGAGTACATTTCTGTTACAGCTCTCACCTTGCAGTGTACTGTATTCGACTGCACATGGATAAGTGACTGAGAAGTCGTCACATCCCCTCCACAGCCATCACATGGCTTACTGATGACCACCCATGCTTTCACCATCGATATGTATAGGTTATGTGCGGCCAATGTTTAAATACAGTTGGCAAGCCATTTATGGACCATTAGTAGTTCACCTACTCTCAAACATCAGCTTTATTTCCATCGTGCCTTAAATGTCCTGTTGCCAGCATTTAACCATAACTGGGCCAGTTGTGAAGACCCATAAGTTCTCTGGGCCAGCAGTAATCCAGCAACACCATTAGTAAACCACAGACGGCCAACTGTCTCCTGCTTAATGGGCAGGATAGTGTAATAAAATGTACGACATAAGACCCTAAGAAAATTACAGAGACTTATATGAATAAAACCAGAGATGAAATATAACTCAATCTGTGCAAACGTCCATAGGGAAATACTGTTACATTCTTCCATCCAGCCTTTTATTTAACAATGTCGTTTTTACACAGTTAGGACGTTTTCCTGTGCTCAAGCTTCTGCTAGGAGAAGTAGTCACGCTGTTTATATGCCTTGCTCCTTCAGACATGTCATAGTCACTTTTTCCGCAAGAGATACCTTGCCACCTTCGTTTATTACCCCCTCTCCCAGTGAGTTCTCTTGGTCTTTTGCATTGAAGATCATGTTCATCTAGGTTTCTCTCAGGAGTACGTCCTCCGTACTGTCCAAATGGGACCAAGCGACATGTCGATATTGTTGTCTTCCTCCTATCACGAAGTTGGGTTTGGGAGTATCCAACAATTACTTGACGTAGTGTGTGTAACTAGGTCGACAAGTGGTTCATATACTCAATCTAGATTGTGTTTCTCCAGTAAAGCAGGTCCTAGCAGAAGAAGTCAAGCTGGGGCGGACAGTCTAGTTCCAGACCGGCGAGGGAGTGAAAACATGCGTTCGTGTTGAGAAGAGTTGGTTTGCGTGCAGACTAAAGACCGAAATCCCAATGGGACTGATTCCCAATGGGATCCCAATGTTTCGGGACTTCAAAGCAAGTTCAATGGCATTCCATATAATGCAGTTGTATCTTTCAACCTGACCATTCCCAGCCGGGTTGTAGGTCCGTGGTTCTGCGTCAAGCTATACCAAGTGAACTTCGAAAATGTCTTTATTCTAGTGAAATAAACGAGTTTCCTATCAGATTAAATATGAGCAAGACTAACGAAAAGCTATAAAAGCAGTTTCAGTTTCAATGTAATAATATAAGTAAAGTAATGTAATAGTATAGCATAGTAATGGTGTAACATATATATACACTTACATGTACAAGAAAAAACTAAAGTAAATATTGAGTTCTCGTCTACTATTATAACAGATACCGATTTCGAGAGACCAAAGGTGGAGGCTTCTAAAACGTTGTTAATGTTCTCTTAAGTGATTATGCATCCTTTGGAGGTGACATCTCGCTCAATGGGTTAAAACGATCAGGGTTATGCTTAATCATCTTATTAGCGGTCAGATAACCAAGAAATTTGATCGACTTTACAGAAAATGACTTTTCGTTTCTTGATAATAAATTGTTTTCGAGCAATATCCATGAACTTTTGTAGATTTTTGTTATGATCTTCTTGCACCCTTCCACTTACTGTTGTTACTTCATCGATATAGGCAAAATTATCCTTCAGACATTTGACTCTGATTATTTCGTCAACGACTCTTTGTGAATCTGCAATTCCACTAGTGACACGAAAGGGAATTGTTTTAAATTGACAAAGTTGACCACATGCTTCGAAATCTTTATAATGTCAACCTTTTCCTCTGATCAACTTCCTAGTTGATGCTATGCACTATTCAGGTATTTTAGACTGTAAACGTCATAATTGCTACCATTATCAACGATGTATTCAATATTAGGTAAGGGTCAAGTATCTAGAAGAGTGTAACAATTAATGGTTTGGGAATAATAAATTACCAAGTTCCTCTTGTGGTTCTCGCTCGAGATGACGACCACTTGAGCTCTCCAAGGAGAACGATAGGGTTCTAGGACATCTTCCTTTAAAAGATGCATAAATTCTGCTTCAGTAAACTTGAGACCGCTATATGTGTGTCGCTTCGACTTTAAAGTGATATATTTACAATCTGCCTTGAAGAAATGAAACAACGAAACAATTCGAATTCGAGAAGCAGCAAGGCCACAGATTTAAAGAGGTTCTCTGTCTCCACAAAACTCTAACTGGGTACAGGTGAGGCTCTCTAAAATGTCCGTTACCTATTATCAGATCAGAGCAAAGATCGGGCAGACGATTGCGTTCCACATCATTGTAATAGTGATCAAAATATCAAGGTTAACCTTACATATTACCAGGATAATAGATGTCAGCGAAGTGGAGACCATGTACTCAATACCTGAAGATGGAAGAATTGGTCAATTAAGCTCTTGAGTGGCTGTAGCATGTATATAACTCAACGAGCTACCCATATCAACCAAAGCTAAGATATAAATTCCATTCAGAATGGCTTGAACAGTGCGCTTTGCTAGTCCACCAGGAATGGTAGCTATACACACAGAATTCGAAAAACCATTATAATGATTAGTTTTTGCATTAGGGCCAGACTTGCATAATTTTGCAAAGTGTCCATGTTTACCACGGGAATCACATGTAACATTTATTGCAGGGCACTTAATGCGCGAATGGTTCTCATTACCACTCCTTACTGTTTCAGATGAACCTGGAATACGACTTTGAATTGTCAGAGACCCACAGGGTTGATAGAAGGAGGCGAATAAGACGACAAGCATTGTTGCTGAGATAATTCTGGGACGCGAGAGATAGTAAGAATTTTTTAGGAGTCTTTGGCATAAAGCTGATAACTGGAGGACACACATGAAAAACATCTTGTGTTAAGTAATCAGTATTCTTGCCTGCAGTAACAGCTTAACATTAGCAGTCATGGCTATGCAACTTTAATGTTTGTAAATACTGATCAATTGGTTAATCAGATTGTTGGTGACGAGTAGCTAATTTGTACCCAGTTAAAATCTCTCTGTCAGGCTTGACAAAGATATTTTCATGGCCTGAAATAGCATAATTACAATTTTCGCAATTATTACTTACATGCTCGTAAAGACTTCGAGAAATCTGGTTCATCAGTATGTCCAGTTTATTTGGTTCGTTCGGAGCTGATTCTAGATAAGAAATAAAATTTGTAAAGGTTTTTCATGAATGTTTCCAATCAGTAGCAGCAATTTTGTATTTCGGATAAGCAGGTAAATCTTTCAAGCTTTAGTATTTTATTCACTATTTTAGTCAATCAGATTATAACCTAACGCATAAAACATTATAAAACATGACTCAATTTGTGCAAAATCACTACAGTTTTTAACTCTCTAGAAAAATGTTTGTCTAGGCAAAGTTTTTAGAACGTTTTGAATATTCCATTATACAGGACAGATTATAAAAGAGCAAATATGCAATTTTCAACCTCTTCATTATTTTAATGTACGATGTTACATGTAAACATATCATTACTACCATGTAGTTTACACGAATAGAAAGACAGCTCTGTGCAGTCCATACTGTTTTACTTTTCCTTGCGATTGTAACATATTGCAATTTTTTCAACCTTTATGTTAGATCAGAGAAAGCTACATAGCAGGTGTAATAACCTTCAAAGTATTTCAATGCTGCGGAAAGTACTATTCGTGAACATAAAAAATTAGTATATTATAAAAAATTATGAACAGAATGCCATTATGTGTTATATTTTTGGTCAATCATGCGAAATCTATTTTTTGAAAAGAAAAATATTAATAAATACTACTTTCTTGCAATGTTTGTAGTTTAGAATACAGAAGTGATGTACTATCCGTGCATCGTACAAAACTACGAGTTTTTGAACAAGTACGGAAGTTTCCGTACAAGTGGCTACAATGGACATCGCCAGGACAACTCATATTGGGGCCGTGGCGGTGTAGTGGATAGAGTGCTCGCCTCCTAACTTGGTGGAAATGGTTTGGGTCGCAGTGGGAGCGCTCACGCGGGAGTCGTGCCGGACGTACACCCCGCCCTTGCATTCTGACGCTGCTCCACGCTCACCTCATCGGCTTTCAACGCCGCGATGTTGCGATGTCTCCGACTGACCTTGTCGAGGAGCTGCCGCACCATGCCGGTCCACTCGCTCGTCATGTTGTCGTAGCTGCCGTAGTTGTTGTCCTCCTGGATGTCGAAGGTGTAGTTGAAGCCCAACATGGTCGCCACCTCGTGGATGAGGTCGATGGCGAAGCCCTCGTACCTGTCGTTGCCAGTCAAGGCCTCGCTCGCCTCCTTCATCATGCCGTAGGGCGGCGACTACCAACACACCGCACAGTCGCTTGCAAGCGGCACCAACACTGCTGCTCGCCAAACTATTCATTACTCAGTATCTCAATTAGATCCACAAACATCGACTGCAGGTTAGTCACGAAAAAAGAAGTTGAAAACTGTGGTCTAGAGTGAATCCCAAGGGCGGTGCACGTCTGAGAAGTTGGACCTGGAACACTAGTTTGTTTCAAATATCTGAGAACATTTTTATGATGGAACATTGAGTGCCTGGGATAATGTGTAACAGGACAAATATCTGTAAACACAACACTCGTCTCTCGCTGTCGTCACATTAATTCATGGAAATATGTATGGTTACTACTCTTATTATGACTTCATTTCCATTACACTGTAACGTACTTGGGATTTAAAAGACGGATTACTTACCCGCATGTTACAATGACCTTTGCACATGATCCAGACACTCAGTGTTCCATCTCCAGTAGTAGTAGTAGTGGTAGTGGTATTAGTAGTGGTAGTAGTAGTAGTAGTAGTGGTAGTGGTAGTGGTAGTGGTGGTGGTGGTAGTGGTGGTAGTGGTAGTAGTAGTAGTGGTAGTGGTAGTGGTAGTAGTGGTAGTGGTAGTGGTAGTGGTAGTAGTAGTAGTGGTAGTAGTAGTAGTAGTGGTAGTAGTAGTAGTAGTAGTAGTAGTGGTAGTGGTAGTAGTAGTAGTAGTAGTAGTAGTGGTAGTAGTAGTAGTAGTGGTAGTGGTAGTGGTAGTGGTAGTAGTGGTAGTGGTAGTGGTAGTGGTAGTAGTAGTAGTGGTAGTAGTAGTAGTGGTAGTAGTAGTAGTAGTAGTACTAGTGAACTAGTGATTCAGGTTCAACTTCAAACGATATGTACCGCCATAAGCATCCACTTTAGACTAGACCGTGGGTGGTATATATGTTTTCACCTTATTTTTGGTGATTAACCTGCAGGCGAAGTTTGTCGGTAAAATTTACAAATACCCTGTTTTTGTACGAAATATTGTTAGAATTTGACATTACTTACAAGTATTTTTTTCTGGCATGAAAAAATTTAGACCAGATATTTTTTGCTTTATGTCACGTCAAAATCACCCTTGTGCCGCTACCCTCAATTTTATACTGCTAATCGTTCATACAAAAAAAAACACTTTTAATGAAAACGTTGGAATGAAGTTCGTTTTTAGTAAAAGTTTTCGGATCTCAAAGAAATGGCAGAATAATCAATAAAATATGAGTGAGACCTGAAAATCGTGATTCGAATACAAGTTACGGTTTAAGTGACGTTTATAATAAAGTCATTGCTGTTTTTTTTTAAGTAATCACTACTCTAATGGAGGCATAGGCACATAATTATGTAGTGGGAGTTAGAAACTCGAAAAATAAACATTTCTCAAATATACAAAACTATTTAGTTTCTCTTGGCTGCTAGCAAAATGTCTAAAATTATTCTTAAGTGTGCCTATATTCAAGGAAAAATTAACTGAAGAATTTTTAAGTAGTACAGCAATGATATGTAACCATGAAGGGAAAAGAAAAATAAGTGTGAGATTTAAAACTTATGACAAAGTAAATCATAATTGTTAAGGTAAATTCCTCTTCATAGAGTGTGCGGTACCCGACATACCTGACGCTTGTACCGGTCCGTAATGGACCTGTCACCTGCGATTACAATGAACAGCCTCCTGTGAAGACTCACTTAAATCCATCTGCCGTAACTCCCAAACACTGTCAAGTCGAGCCGAAGTCGCTGCCCCCCTGATATCCCGCGAGTCAGTAGTCAAAATGCATAGTGTTAGAGCTTAGTGTGTACTTAAGTGCGTACTCACGATGGCTGTGAGGACGACGAGGGTCTTGTTCCATAGTGTCTCGCCAGGGTCGACCAGCGAGGTCTTGGGAGGCAGGCTGATGTGCAGGCCCGACATGGGGTCCCAGGAGCCTACCTTGCGAAGGCCCTTCTTGCCCAGGTCCACCACCTGCAGCTCCAAGTCCGTCCTAAAGCCCTCGGTGTCGAAGTTCACTCTCCCTGTGAGGCCGCCGAACGCAGGCTGTCCCTGCAACACGCCTCACCTCATGTCCATGACTACGTCAGCCTGCTAAACCCAACATGTTAGTAGTAGATAGTCAATGCGGGTTCTGGACCAGTGTGGAAAATATACATCTCTAAAAGATCAAACACAGCATAAATGCATAAAAGCAACACAATTAAAAAAAAAAAAAACGTAAAAACTTTTAACAGACATGCAGACAAACATTTTACTTACACATAAAAAATATATTCAACGACTATTTAACAATTTTTTGACGTAATTAAAATATTTTAAATAATATCATGCAAAAAATTTTATTTTAAGATATTACAGAATTATTTTTAATTCTGGATAACTTTATTGTGTAAAAAGTTTAGCAGCTGGAAATATTTGTACGGAAGATATATTTTATAAGTTCGCTCATGAATGCAGTGTTTAGTTTCATATTATGAACAGTAAGATGTGTTATATTAAGCTTTGTAAATAATTTACCATTTTAAAATAAAAATACTAAATTTCTGGACTCATATTTACTTCCTAATCTTTAAACAGAAGGTCAGTTTTATATAAAATAAATATGTTGTAATTATAAATATTGAACATGGACATAAAACATTAAACTTATAAAAAAAATAATTAACAATATACAATAAAAATATGTAAACAATAAGAAAGTAATAAAGTATTGTGTCGCTGTTAGTTAAATTTTATAAAATAATATGTCTTTTAAACCAATAATAATAAAATTTATGAACAATGAGACACTAAACAAGAAAATGACACAAAACATAAAAAAAACCTGTTTTTCTATATAGTATATAACAACACACCAACAAACTAATTTTTTAAAAAAAGTGTTCCATTAATCTCAAAAGACAATAAAACAATACTGAAAAAATATTACAAGTAGCACATGTGGTATATAGCATAACAATGATATATATGAAACATTTTATTGGAATTCCATAACATCTAGGTTTGGTAGACCCCAGGTTGACACCTGCTGCTCTTGTGAAGAGCGTAAGATGAAAACAGAATCATACTATTTAACTGAGATGGCTAAAACGTACAGTGGTGGCAGAGTTAATGGTTCATAGGAGTAGGGAATTATATTTGGCATTACAATATGAGCAATTACAAGATGCCAAGAAGTCAACGTGTTGTCTAGAGAATTGTATTTAATGCAAAACATACTTCAGCCCCAGGTGCCTGTTCAGAAACTGTTCTACCTCCGCCAGTTAACTGTCAATGTTTCTGGGTTACGTAAATCAAGGTTATAACAGCTTCCTTTATGTTCACCGTTAAGGCGAAAGTCGAGAAAGTCCTGATGAAGTGTGTTTGTTTTTGAATGACTATATAAAGCAGGTCCCAGTACGTGTCACAGAACTTAATATATTCTCTGACAATTTTTCTGTACAAAATAAGAACCAGGACTTACCAAGTATCCTCCTTCACTGACGGATTCAGATAGATTCAATAGAATCCAGCATTTCTTCCCTGCAGGGGTACCAGTTTCCTCCATGTGACTAGGAATGTGGAGTTTTATTAAAATGATTGCGTATACATAATGGACTTTTCAGCATTTATGGAATAATTGAGCAAATTTTTAAAAGTAACCAACCAGGAAAATTTATTATTAAAGAATTTAAAGCTTCAGACATTTAGACAGGGGGTGGAAAACATACTATATAAAACAGCAATATCCGAAGAGAGAACCAAGAGAGGAAAGTGTAACATTTGGCGTAAATATCCTTTCTCGATGTATGTACAATCATGACATGAATGGTTACATTACTACCTTTGCAACAATCAACGGCTTGATTCCTCATGCATTTTTTATGAGTCTTAGAAGGCCCGTCGTTTTGCCAGAAATATGTGCATATAAATTGGCAAAGTTCCCATCAAAGTATTCAACATTAAAAATTTCAAAAAATTGAAGAAGCATGTTCTTAGTGAACACATTTAATTTTATAAGAAAATTCTTGAGTGAAGCGCTGTATTTTCGACGTCTTTGTGATATGAGAGTAGTAATAAGGAGTATATATCCCAGGTTTGCATAAAAGTTTTAATATTGTATGAACAAGATTTTGTTGAGTTATCCATTTGATAAAAATGTATGAATAAAATACAAAAAATGGTAAAAATGGTGTACTTAATTTTTTTTTATTTTAGTGATTATTTGAAATTAAACTATATCTTGTGAGTAAGATTATTTTAACAGCTGTAAACTAACCACTGACATGCCTGTACATAAAATAAAAACATAGTAACTAACAACTTATATTGCTTCCATTTGAATTAATGGCATACTTTCCTTTACAAAAAGGCATTAGTTCTCAAAACACACGGAAAATGTATTGCGCTATGAAAAATTCTGAGATTTGTTTGAGGACTTCAGGATGTCGTCAGTGCCATCGTGGCAGTTACGTTCGAGCAAAAGAAAACTGATACAGTTTTAAAAACCAGGATTAAAAAAAATTTCAATTGTTATTTTCATATTAAAATATTAAGTGTTACAAAATGTTCTCCACTTAACATACCAATAATAAGATATTTATTTTCCAACTGAAGTTACATCATTATTATACAAATATACGATTTAATATAATTATTATGTATTACTAAAATATAGAAATAAGACATTATTTCCTTCATAAATTATAATAATTAAAACAATAAAATTCACAGATCTTATTAGGAACAACACCGATAGCAAAATGTTCAAGACTTAAATTAGAATGAATAAAATTCTAAAAACAACAATGATTTAATTTTATAATTGTTATAAAATTATGAAGAATAATACATTACAATTCTTAAAATGTATTAATTATAAAAAACTCAGAATTAAAAATGATATATTCTATCACACAACGAATTCAGATAAGAGCTACATACAGATTGAGAAAAGTAATATTACATTAATTGTAATAGAGTATGAACCACATTAATATTTTTCGATGAAATGAAAATGTTAATAAATTAATAAATTGGAATGTAAAAATATATTACTATATTGATTTAATAATATTGTTTCATTGTGCAGTAACGACAAAGCATTAGATGTTTGTTATATAAAAATATATTTCAACGTATATAATTCATGATTTTACACAAATGTATTAAATTCTTTATATACGAATATATATAATAATTAAGAAGCATTGTTTTGTTTTTTATTTTAGGTGGTAAAACTGGACATTGGTATAAAGGAACAGAGGTTGCAATATTTGTTGTTACTGAATGACCCTGTGTCTTAATGTGCCACCCCACATAAGTCTGCACCCTGGCAAAATACAATACTTCTTGTTATATATATATACTTTGAAGTAACGCTCTTAGATCTGGAACCGTATCACTCCTCGGACAACTATTTGCATGCATACAAACAATTTGCTTCAGAAAATGTGTTACAATTGTGACAATAATAAATACTTAATATGTATATCCTTCAAAATACAATGTAAAAGAACTTGTTAGGCAAAGCAGAGCAAGTGACATTACTCTGCATTTGCTGAGAAAGTTTTAAGCTTCTGTAAACTCGTAATGCGAGAATATACTGTATGTGCTTAGAGAAATCAAGTTACTGAAATAAGTATTTATTAAACACAGTGTTTACTGATGCATAAAAAATGTTTCACATGTATAATATTTACTGTATTACTTTAATTAATTAGAGCACGTATTTTATTTAACTACTCAATAAAAGTTTAAACGGAAAGAACATACTTATTATTAGTTTAAGATTAAATTAAATTGAAAGAACTCCGATTGATGTACATTTTTGTTACATATTAGTCATAATAACTAAGATATCCTCATGACTTTATGGACAATAAATAAATGGTTATTCATGACGAGCTATCTAATGCAGCTAAAACCGGTAATTTTAATTCGTTAACACGGTTTATATAGTTTATAAATTCGCAATAATTAATACTGTTAAACACGTCGCATAAGGCAAATTCAAAAAGGCAGAAACAATTTGCAGTATTAAATCCCTGCTAAAACTCTACGTATTATATAGTTATATTTAATTATCTACATCTCATAACCGAAATGTAGTAAATATTTTTTTTACAAGAAAGGGAAATAATATGCATATATTTTGAAGCAAACGCCAGTGATATAGAATTTCGATTTATTTGTACACATTCGGCCATGAATTGCGATATTTTAACAATTTATTGTACAGAAAATCAGTCGGTTAAAGAACGACAATGGTGAAAGATTTTATTTTATTCTGGGACTTTTAAGAAACTGTTGCAAACTGAGTCTAACTGTGTTTCGGGGAGCAACCGAACAGCATCTAGGAGGGAAGAAATCACCTACGGATTAGCCAATTAATAACATAATAACAAACCTCTTAATTATGAACTCTGACAGAAAAAAAGCTATATGCTGTTTAGAAATCAAGAGGTGGCGCAATCAGGAAGATGCGAGCAAGAACGACTGGTGCAAAGTCGAGCAGACGTGCGAGTAGCTTGTAGAGGTGGAGAGATGGCAAGGTGTGTCAACAGCGAGGTCAACACAGACGGATCACAGAGAGGCGGGAATAGAGAAGGGATCGACGAAGATGTGTATGAAGGAACCTTTCCAGTATTCGCCTGCAGTGATTTCGGAAAACCACGTAAAACGCACTAAGAATGGCCAGGCCGGCAATTGAACCCAGGTCTTTCCGAATGTGAGCTCTGTGTGTTATCCCTACACCACCTCGTTCGCCGTGATAGGAAGAATACGTGATTTTGTAGCGTGGTGGTGCTAAGGCATAAGTTTGTCCACTTTGTATTGCTCGTTTTTATTTCCTCATATTTTAATAGTTTCTCTCCAGTTAAAGATCACCGATATCTTCCAAACGAGAAGTGTTCTAGAACGCGATATTTCTTCCACGTAACGTAGTAGTGCACATCTGATGTAATGTTGGTCAGGAACAATAGTGCCGAAAGTAACTTGGGAACAGTGAAACAGCATTTCTTTTAAAAGTTGTGTTCAAATTTCTCCCAGTTTCGAGGAAATATTTATTGTTTTCAATGGTGCCGTTTTAATTACTGGGCGTAAAAAACAACCTCTGAGAAAAGGGAGCAAATTTGAAAAATAGTGTAAAAAATGTGTGTTACAAAACCACGTCACTTTGTGACAAAGTGGTCACAGCCTACGGCACGGAAGTGAAAAGGGGGCAATCGTAAGGCGAACCTTCATGAAGTTGACGAGGGAAGCGCCGTGCACCCAACTGTTGTCCAGAGAGCAGTTGAGAGGCCTCATGTCCAGCTCCAGTCCTTCCAGACTCCTCAACGTCCTGTCGAGCAGCTGCACGGCGTCATACGTGAGCGCTGCCCCAACCTGCATACACAAGCCGCTGTCTCACCTGCTCTTACTGCTCTCCCACTAATATACCATTATGCTATGCATACGTACCGTGGCTCATACAATACTGTAACACATAAATCTAAGGCCAAGAAGGAACTACCTTTGTACGTCACCCATGATGGTCGCCCTGGAGATAAACAATCCACACGGACTGATTAATAAATGGTGAGTTGAGTTGGCCGAGTAAGGATGGAAAACATAGCTCCAGATTATACATAAAATTTAAAAGAATAAAGTTTGTAGGTGACTGACTTCTGTTGAACAAACTTTTAATTTGTTTTGTAATTCCACTGTGGGGAAAGAATATGATGTCGGATGGTCATTCTGATGTATTTATTCATTTGCTCTGCACAAAAATTTCTATACGAGAGTTAATTTTATTTCAGCTACAAATAAAAACATTATTAATGATGTGCCTGACTGTTGGCCTTCATTATTTTCTTTCTATTTTCCTCCAGGAGGCAAGGTCATAGAGTAAGGTAAAGTGATAATCAGAATAGCTGCTGACCAAAAGGGGCGATGTAGGACGTTGTTCAGCACTACTGTTGTCTCACATTACAGACTAACACTGCGAAGATGTGCTTAGTTTAATAGTCAAGCAACTGGCAGTAGTGCATTGATGGAAATCGCTGCTCTCTCAAGGATTAGGCGGGATGATTCTGCGTCAGTTTACTGTGTCTTCGTGGGGTCGCGGTGTTGTAGTGGTTAGATTACTTGCCTCCCACCTGGGTGAACCGTGTTCGATTCCCGGTGGGGTAGCTCCCCGATTTTCGGATGCGGGAATCGTGCCGGAAGATGCCGCTGGTCGGAGTGTTTTCTCGGGGATCTCCCGTTTCCCCGTATTTGCATTCCGGCACTGCTCCGCATTCACCTCGCTTCACCCTCATCGACTCTCAATACCTCGATGTTAAGAACAGTCCGAACTCTCTTGACTGACTCACTCGCTTCGCTCACTTACTGTGTCCTCCACAGTATGAAAGTCAACAAGATCCATATAGGAAGAGGCAACAACACTCCACGCTACACCACTAAGGTGTTGTCATATGCTATATAGCGATTTACATGCTACAATAAAGATATTGGTCAATACTGGAGGTTACATTTGTAACATATCAGTTGAAATACATATGCAGTTGTAACCTTTCAGTGGAATTAGGAATACGTAATGCTGTTCACCATTTTACATTTTCTCATTCTTCTTCTCAAACAAATTAGATAAATAATTCACTCATTTTCTCAAACAAAATAAATCAATATCATTCGTTTTCAAATATTTTTACATCTTGCAGCAATATTGTTATATACGTAAACATATTAATATTTCTTCTTGTATCCATTTTCATGTTATTTACACCCACACCTCCATCCTTCACGGTGTTGGTAGGACTTCTGCTAAAGAAAAACGTTCAACTTGAAACTTCAGTATCGCCTCTTTTGTAACATGATTCCTGATTGGCTGTCATCTGACCAACTCACATACATCCTCCAACCAGCAATGGCAAGACGAGAGCCAACCAAAATATTTTTCTTTAACCTCACGTGATTTATACCAGGCAATGCTTACTATCCTCTAGGGAATAAATGAATACGTTATACCTTCTAATAACAAATTAATTATAACCTCTAAATTAACTCTATGTCAACAAACTAGTAAGATAACCAAAAATTACACCGCACTTCTTTCAAATCAGATAATAAAGCTTAATTTGGAAATATATGTTAAATGCATTGTCAACATAACCAAATAATCTGTAATGATAGATAAATATATACCTGGAAAACCGTAATGTTACATGTTCGATAAAATAATATATAAATTGCTTAGATTGAACTTTTGGATAAATATCTTCATTTTATTATTTAATAAAAACAAGATCACCATCGCTAAGCAAGCCCAGCGTTCTAAACTAACTGCGTTTATTTAATTATCTCCATCACATACACCTTTAAATGGAGAAGCAAGCAATTGATCAGTTTTCAGAGTATATTGTGCTTCCTCGTCAACGAAAAATTTGAGCTTTCGTATATAAATAAAACCAGTAGCTGCATGTGTAACGTATTTTACCCCGCTAAGCTACCGACATTTTTCTTGCAATGGGAGAAGTGTATAAAGTACACATTTACATTCGTGTAGTCGTCGCTCGGTAACAGGAATTAATATAATCTCAAAGGGAAGAACATGCCATGTTTATGAGGGTTAGGAAGGCTCGGCTGCATTATGCCAACATTCTTGTAGTGGTTTTATGCGAAAAATATATAATAGCCGTAAGTCATAATGTTTCAGTTGTTGCTTTGCGAAGTTCATTTTAACATGGTAAACTGCTATTATTACAACACTAAATTGAGACATGCTGTACTTTGGGAACATGGTTAAAAGTAGGATATCGCGAATACACATTTATAAATCGGAGAGTAATTTCCACTAAACTAAGGGTTGATGTAAGACAAGTGGAGGCTGCCTTTCCTGAAGGCCACGCCAGAAGAACAGCGAGATAGTGTGGTAAGGTGAAGTGGCGGTGGAATAAACAGAGGAGAGGAAAGATTCATAAGATCGGGCGTGTACCTCACTCATCTCTTCCTGCTGCGGATTAGAGAAATTCAGAAGTGCTAATTACAAGCCCTGAGCAATGTCCAGAAAACTGCGTGTTGCAGATTACAGCATACAAACCAAGATAGAGCTCGTGTGTCTGATATAGGAAGGAACTCGCTTTGAAGGAGGTCGACATTGCAGTATCAAGACACAAGTTGATCTAGGTAAGCAGGTACAAGCAAGAGTAACCTTCGGCTGAGGCTAGAAAATGCACAGGTTCTAGCATCTAGGGACGTGTTAATATAGAGAAACAGGCCCAAGAAAAATGTACTTTCAATAGAGGGCAGAAAATGCTCAGGTTGTAGCAATAGGGACATATTAATATAGAGAAATCGCTACCTGTGATGGAGGCCAGGAGAATGTGCAGGTTGTGGTAGCTAGACACACGTACTGTATGTAGATGCAATGGGACAAACACATGCAGGAGAACACTAAGGGAGATCTGAGGCAAGCGCAGTTTATACCATCTGGACCCAAGTAGATCAAGTTAGATACGTGCAGGCAAGAGAGGGCATTACTGAAGGTGAGCGACGTACTAGTGAGGTAGGAAGACTGGGGACAAGCCCAGTTGGTACTACATAGGGTGATGTAGTGACACCTAGAGCTCCTGCTCACCTTGAGCGAGGTGGGTGACACGCTCAGGTTGTAGCCGTGCTGTCGCTCCCAGTCCGCCATGTTGGCGACGACGCTCTGTACCAGCGAGCTGTCCGGGTCCACCAGGCGCAGTCCAAGGATCCTCGCTTCTCCGTACTGGAATGGCTCCAGGTCCAGGGTGCCCATATCCTTCACAGCATCACAACACACCGCTTGCAACACACTGCACCACGAGCTCATCATATTATTGCACACCTTATAAAAATGTATACCTTCCCTCAGAAAACGTCGCATGAAACAAATAAAGTGGGTTTCTCGTAGAACCCAAGCACTGGAATGTTTTTTTTTCTACTTTTTCAAGAAAAATCCGTGAAAACCCAGTTACCAAGATAATCCTTTGTAGAACTGCAAACAAATTTCTTATAAAGCCTGCAAATCACATATTTTTAATATTTCAAATCTTAAGCTTGTATTACAATTTCCATTATTGAGAAGTGGTTATTAAATATTTTTATCTTCGAGAAAACAAATGTGATGAATTAATTAATTAATAACCATTTCCCCGTAAAAACTATAATACTTTTACAGGATGACAATTGCATGTTATTATGTAAGATTGTGGTTTCTACGCACTCGGGTTAGCAGTATTGTTATTAGTCGTTATACACCACCTTGAAATTCCTTTTTGCAAGAATCATATTAAGTACCCATGTGTTTCCCACAGAAAATAAAACTCATTACAAACGAAAGCCATGATAATTTGTCCCCAAATTCTTTGTTCGTAGTTGGTTTTCATCCTATCCAAGGTATTTTATTTACTTACAACTGTAATTGATAAAAGAGCTGTGATTCATTATTATTATACTTTTTTTCGTGAGAATTGAATGTACAAGAAGCTGTACCAATGAAAGAAACAAATTATCAAAGTAAATTCGTTAATTTCATCTTTTCGCAGTTTCCAATTTCTATAATACACATATCAGTCTATATAAATATTTTCATTTAGAATCCTTCCTTTGCATCAAGAGATGCGGAACCAGTAAATTTAATTGGGATAAATATTTCCACCTCGACTTTCCGACAGTTGCCTTGTGCTCCGTCCGTAAACCCACACACTAAAAAAATTCTGTACTTTTTACAAACAATTCTTTGGAAACTATTTGCCAGAAATGTTCTTGTATCTCTAAAAATATAATATAACATGTTTACAGTGCATTATTTTAGAAAACATACAAAACTATTCATGTAGCTCAATATGTATAATAAACTCGAAGTCTACATCACTTGCTAGTTAGAACTCAATATTAGTTTCTCATGTTCACCTCTAAGATTATGAGAAATACAGTCTTCATTATTTGTAGCGTTACAAAAACATATTTGGCAACAAGTTGCCACAGAGTTGCTTGTACAAATACAGAATTGTTTACAGAGCAACCATATTCAACACATGTTTGCTTCCGCCCAGTGTTCCTGGATAACCACATAGTTAGCGATGTGGAACTCACTGAAAGTGTTGTGTGTAAAACGAGTTCGTCTTTCAAACCCACATCCACGTTAGATAGTGTTCTGTAACTCAATGCACTTGCGTGGGTCTGATGGAGAGGTCATGTGCAATGCAGAGGATACTGTGTAATGTTTCAATGAGTTATTCACGCACGGCAAAGTGAAACCAACCTTTATAAACGTTCACTTCCCGTAACTGCATACATATTAACGTTAGCAATGACAACAGTTTCACAGGAAGGTTAGTAGTGAATTATGATACATAGTTACATTTATTAGCGCCTTGGCAGGCATCATGTTAAATAATACAAAGTAATTATTTTCAAAACAGTATTTTATTAAAACTTACCTCAAAGGGACAAATCATTTTGATGTTGTCCTAAACGACTGCCTTATATGAATTATGTTGTGTTACTAACATAAAAGCGCGGGGCGTTCATATTGATAAATATTACTTCAAATTATCTTCTTAGCGCAGTGCTTTTACAAAACGAATGCAGCGTAGAACACACATAACGCATGTTTTAATAAGAAATATATGAACTTAAGAAACACGAACTAAGTAATATTCAGACTAATTTTCGTCTTATTTGCATGTTCCCAACATTGGGTCAAGATCTGCCTCCACGACTGCCTCAGACACGCAATATTTTTTTCACATTTTGTTTTCCGACAAATCAATGCATCTAACTGACCGTGAAGCAGCTTTTATAATATATTCGCGGTTACTTCCCCCTTTTTAAATTAAATCTTTCAAAAATCACCCAATGTATGATATGTTTGATTGTTTCATAAATATCTCGTGAACCACAAACGTTTTATACTCACGTTAATATAAGGTTACCTTAGTTTTGATTAAACAGACATTTTACTTATATTTTATCAATAAATAATAATATTGTATTTATAATTGAAATGAATAAAACCAGAGATAAACTGGGTGTGTTTGTAATGTCTAGTAAGGAAATAGTTCTTATGCAAAATATCAGCAAAATGAGTTCGTTTTGAGTGAGGTGCGTGATGTGATCCCTTTGGTGTATTTGTTTAGTACTTGGTTAAGCTTTGTTTGCATGAGGCGGAGGAATATCCTGGCAGTAGAACTAAGTAAACGTGAATGGACTATAGCATACAAATAGCGAACGACGCGATGCAGACAGCAGAGCAGGAGAGCAGGAGAGTTGTGCTGACCCTCTCTGCAGGAACGTCACAGTACCTCCTACGTCATTACATTCTCGGCCAATCTCACGCATCAGCTGCGTGTCTTTGGAGCGTGAATACCCCGTGCGTTTTCCCATCAACGCAAACTGCCGGCGATAACGTGCCGTAAGTCAGGTTAGAAAGATTAAATATATTGTATCTACAAGACGTGCGTGCTTTTGTAGTACCCTATGCACTATAGTTAAATTATATACGTCACACATATGCACATTAAATTACGCAAAGTAAGTTAAGGTGAATCTAGTTGGTTTACATGCTGTGCAGTCTGTATGTTCATTTACAACCAGTATGTCGGAGTAACAGAACAATTGTTGCTTCGTAACATTGTGCAATAAAATATATAGAGAATGTATCGTATTATGTGGACAGTACACTTCAAAACACAACGTCCATAAGATCATATGTCCTAGGTTGAATGGTTTCCGAGTTATAGGTGCATATGATTGTGCCTACTGTTGAGAGTTGGTACATCACTGTTTGCATACAGAATGTGGGGCTTGTGTTTCTACTGTACAATCCTAATCACGTCGGACAGCAGCAAGTACTTGACAAGCCAATCGTACTTATAACTTTTTGTAACAACAGTTATATGTGCTACTTGATGATGCCCTGTTGGATCTGATACACAGAATATTATTCATGCATGAAAATGGACAATGTTGGGTGGCTCTTAAAACGGGTTATTGGGAACATCCATGTTAGGGTGCCGCTACATTTCGGTAGAGTGGTGAGAGCCCATCATGTAGTGTCCCCTCGCGGGTGGATGGGTCATGCAGGACCAATCACCTGGCCTGCACGTTCCCCTGATCTGAATCCAGTGTATTATTACCTTGTGGACACCTCAAGACCATCGATGACGTAACACTTGTTACGGACATTGCAATTCTTCACCAGTATGGGGAACGAAGTTGCCAGCAGATCCATGGCACTTCTGGGATATTTGAACGTGTCACTCACTAATGTGACGTGTGCAGGTTTGCAGTCCAATTTAGAAATTTAGCGCACTCTGGTACACAGGTAGGTCTGCAGTTACATTACAGGGTTGTTTAAAGTACGACTATCAACAATTCCAGCAGAACATCGGAAGACCTTTCCTCGGGAACCACCGAAGACTTTTAAGTTTTGTTTTGCGGTGTACTGTCCCCACCTAGGTTGCTTGCCACGAAAGTGGACATTGCGTGTATTTAGTAATGGAAGAAGAGCGCGTTGGTTTCCTAGCCACAGCGGGTAAGAGAAGGACAGAGAAGAGACGGCGGGTTGCGCACTCACCAGGGAGGTGAGCAGGTAGCTGTACTTGTCACAGACGATGCCGACCTGCTGAGCCTGTGTGAGGACGTCCAGCAGTCTGTCTCTGGAGCAGTCCACCACCAAGTGCGTCTCTCCAGACTGCTTCAGCTGCCGGAACAGCGCTCTGCGACACACACACACACGCCACTCCACTCACCAGTCCACCGTCAACACGATGTTCAGGTAGGATGGAGCACAGTTCACATGTCCCTTAGCACATCTAGGAGCCGCGGTGCTGTGGTAGTTAGACCACTCTCTTCTCAGACTACAGTATTTGTTTGTCGTTGCCATTGGACGGCGAGTTTCTCGGGGTTATTCTGCCGCTGCTCAATTTCACTTCATTTCTCCTTCATGGACGCTCAAGTCCTCCAGTCTAAGTGCCGATGGTAACAACATTCGCAATACCACATCTGAATTATTTATTCTTGATTATTAAAAACAAAGTTCAAGTATAATCTAAATAATATAACTTTATACTTTCTGTACATTAAAGTTACATATTTATGAAACCAAAACGTGATACAAGTATTATTAACTGTTTTATGATTAAGTCAAGTGTCCAAAATGTCTCTTACTTTCCAATTTCTCCAAAATAAGTCACTTTAAAATAATTTCCTTTTAAAATAACACCTAAAAATTAATAAAAGTACAATTTCTCAAGTGAACTAATATTTAATTTCCTTTAAATTCTCGTGTATATAAAATAAACAACAAACATGTTCGGATACCGCTACATTTCAGTAGAGTGGTGAGAGCCTATCGAGTACTTTCCCCTCGCGGGTGGATGGGTCATGCTGGATCAATCACCTGGCCTGCACGTTCCCTTGATCTGGATCCAGTGTATTTCTTAAACGTTGAATCCCCGTTTGAACTCCATAGCTGCAAACTAGGTAGGAAGCGCCCTTAACATAATATTGGATCCCATTCTCTAACACTACTCATAATCTATCTCTTCACACTCTGTTGATACTTACTGGTTTGAAGTTGGAGAACACCCATTCAGGTGGTCGTGTCATATACCAGTGTGTATCTCTGGGCTGTGTTACTAAAGCAACGGTCAGATGATATTAGACTTGAAACATTGTTTTAATCAACAACTTCATTTCACATAGCGTCATTACTACTGAGACACTGCCAGATAACACTAATATAAAGCGAGTTTTATACCACGCTAAGCGCTGACGCAGACAGGGTTGAATCACTACGAACTTACAATGATGTTTTGACCGACAAAGTGTGGATAATTAGGCGATACAGCAGAAATTGTTACCGGTAATTCTCGTTATTTTCAACCATACGTTTTTAAGGACACCTGTTCTCGGTGGGAATTAATTATTAAACATCGAGTCCCTATAACCCTAAAGTTTAAAACTTTGATAGTTTTAATACAAAACTAAAGGATTGTTTTACTGTTTCTTACAACCAGACTCAGAATACGTGGGATAAAAATTTGAAATGTATTAATCTGAACTTCAATAGCACGCTGCATGATTGCACATGGGTTCCTCCTTCCTTTCAATCACTTCTACGTAAAATAAGTCATTCTTTATTTGGTGTTTGGAAAGTTCTCTCTCTTGCTTTGCTGTTTAAGGCTGTCTAGTAGCCATTATGTATTTTTTATATTTAAAGGTTATTGTATGGTTTTGTGTTGTTAGGACTATATTAATAACAAAGTGAACATAAAAAAACAAGTGATATATAAATAACATTTACCCATTTTCTTTAAGCGTAAATACGGACTTTTAACTTCAAAACTTAGTTCGGCTAATTTCAAAAAGTAGTTTTAACACACTGTTTGGTTTCAATTTATGTATTTCTTGAAGTCTCAAGAGTGGCATGTTGACAACTTATGTATTTCTTGAAGTCACAAGAGTGGTATGTTGACAACTGATGTATTTCTTGAAGTCACAAGAGTGGCATGTTGACAACTTATGTATTTCTTGAAGTCACAAGAGTGGTATGTTGACAACTAATGTATTTCTTGAAGTCACAAGAGTGGCATGTTGACAACTTATGTATTTCTTGAAGTCACAAGAGTGGTATGTTGACAACTTATTTCAATTCGCATAGCTAATTTTTTTTTTCGATTTCATCTAAAAGTTAAAGTTGAGACAATGGTGAATACACAAAAATTTTCCAAATAAATATTTTTATTGCATTTTGGTCACGCGGACAGTCATTATGATACGTAGCCTAACATATCATGTTTGTTCAATTTTAAGATTTGTTCGGAAAAAGATTATACTTAAACTTGCACTTCTCATTGTAGTAAAATGATTTTCTGTCATTATCATACTTTATTAAGACTCTTATTTTATACAACCAAGTAACACGCTACAACTGTACTGTACAAAATACATACTTTTGACGTCATGATCGTACTCGGGAGATGACGAGCGAGGCCTCCTGTCGAGAAAGAAGCTCGTCGCTTATGAATGGCTGAATGTGAAGTCGCCGAGAATGTAGATGAGTAACGTGTCGTCGTTCCATTCTCCATTGCGGATCAAGTTACACAAACATGTTCTTCTTGCTGTTAGCAACATGGATATTGGGTCCAAGTTAACTCCTAAATCATCTGGAAATTTTGTGATGGAAAAATTTGCCGCCTGACACTGCTACGTTGAAGCGTCCTGAATCCGCTCGTAAATTCTAGGTTTGAATTATTTTTGTGTTTTATCTTTGTGCTCCTTCTGTATTTGTTGTTCTACTTTCTAACTCAATTGCACAATTTTAGGTTTCGTTCCTTGTTGCTTACACCAAGGTGATTCGGATTCAATCCCCGGCAGGGTGATTCACGGACTTCGTGTCAGACGATACCGCTGGTTGGCGGATTGTTTTGGTATCTCTCGTTTCCCCCTCCCTTGCATTCTGGCGCTGCTCCATTCTCACCTAATTTCCCTGTCATCGGCTCTCAAGACTTCGTTGTTACGAGCCGTCCAAATCTCTCAACTCAGCGCAACTCCTGGTTGCTTAGAATGCTGTGCTTTTCCTCTTCCTTATTACCCTCAATTCCCTCTGTTTTCTTTCCTGGTCACTCCCATGATATTTGCCCCTGGCTGGTTGAGCTATGGGACTTGGTCTTAGAGCGTGCTTGGCCAACTCTTCTGCTCTGCCGGCAGTTAACGCCCTGCGCATCGGCTCGGCTGAGCTCGGGGAACGCCGGGTAGTAATAGCTTCACATCTGCCGCCTGCCATCTGTGTGCTGCAACCCGCTACTCTCTGGTGCTCGTGAACACGTATACGCACAGGAGCTACAGTTACGATTTGCTTGATATTGCATTTGGACTGTGAGGAGAAAATTCAAGCAGCATTTCACGGCAATTGAAATCAAATGCAAAGCAGCGGGAAGGCAGAGATCTGCGATGCCGTGAAGCAACCTATCAAAATTATTAAAGCGAGACATGATTGTGGACGGGCGGAACCAAATGGAATTCACTTAGAATGTGCCGTCGTAACACGAACTTACGAACCTAAGTAATTATGTTACCTTTGCTTTATCTCGCTAGGCGGCGTTCCAAAACGCTACTCTGCGAGTTAACTTTTCTCTTTGGCTGTCCCAAAATACTCTGAGTAACTGTTTTACTTCCTCTTGGTAATGTCTCAAAACAGCAGAGTAATAATTTCTCTGAAAATATTGCCAGGGTAAAACTTTTTCTCTCACTTTTTCGGCGAGTGACGAAGGGTAAACTGTGGGCGGTGGAGCGATGGAGTTGTTCATGTTCTGTCATTCCGGTCGGCCAGTGGCCATCCTGTCTGCCATGTTGGATGTTGGTGACCTTGGCCTTGTCCTTTGACCTTGACCCGGTGACCTAGAATAAACTTAAAACCCAAAAAATCTAAAAACGCAGAAAAATTACAAAATCGTCAAAAAATTATAAAAAATTAAAAAGTATACATTTAAAAATTTATTTAAAGATAATATTATATCAGCAGGTCCGAGGTTCAATGAAAGGTATCTTGACTGAGCTCCCGACACGACCTACCCTAGCCAGGTCGGCCGGTGTCCATCTCGTCAGTCATGTTGGATGTCGGTGACTTTGACCTTGACCTTTGACCTTACCCACAGTGACCTTCGACCTTAACCCCAAAAATTCCCAAAAATCTCAAAAAATTCCAAAAATCCCTAAAATATTTATAAAAAATTATTTAACTCTTTTTAAATTATAAAATTAAACATTTTTAATGTTTGGGCTTAGAGGGGACGAGAGACTGGGACCGACCAGCCACCAGTTAATGATGTCACCCAGTCACCATGTTGGATCCAGTTGACCTTGACTTTTACTCTACAACAGTGACCTTAGATGACTTTAAACAAATAACGAAGAAAATTTTTATAAATTCATAAAAATGCGCAAGTATATTACATTACTGGCTACTACACCCATCTTGCATACAGGTGACCTTGATATTTGACTTTAACCCGGTGACCTTTGACCTTGAACCCAAAAATCTCTCAAAAATCCAAAAAAAATTCTAAGAATTTACAAAATTAATAAAATATATTATTATAAATTATTTTTTTATGATTTTTAAAAACTTGCATTTCAAGAGGTTTCCCACAGCACCACATCCAGCAGACAACTGACCGCCTCCAATCAACCACATTGTATTACCCTCTGCCTCTACCCACCCACCTTTTCTCATTCTGTAGATTGCACTCCACCCGCCATATTGTTTATTTGTTTGTCATTTGTTTGCATTTTCAACACCTAGGTGGCGTTGATGAATCCTACCAACATGTTGGATCTGGATGACCTTCACCTTGACTTCACATATGTGATATTGAACCCGTGCCCATGTCCTTGCTTAACCTTGTACCCAAAAAGAAATTCTAAAAACTTTTAAAAGTCCAAAAATGTCACGAAATTTTTAAAAATGTATTAAAGACTTGTCTTTTTATCAATTTTTGGATCAATCTCGCAACCTTTCCATTAATCAGCACCTCAATCAGCAATTCACGCCAATCCGCTCCAATCCACACACCGATTCACACACCAATCCGTACCATTCCACGCACTAATCCACCACAATCAGAACCAAAATCAACACCACAATCAGCAACACCAATCGATACCAATCCATAAATCAATCCTTACACCCAGTTACACCAATCCAAACTAATCCACACACCAATCCTCATACCAATCCACCATAATCAGCACCACAATCAGCACCACGATCAGCAACCCACAGCAATCCACACACCAATACATACACCAATCCCCACACCGAAAAACACACCAATCCCTACACCAATTCACACACCAATACACACATCAATTCACTCACCAATCCCCACACCGAAAAAAACACCAATCCCCACACCAATTCACACACCAATACACACACCAATACACATACCAATCCTCACAACAATCCACACCAATACATACCAATCCAAACCAATCCTTCGCAATTCTCCGCAATCTAAAGCATTCCACGACAATCCTTCGAAATCCTCTTCCACAATCGACAGCAATCCATGTCAATTCTCCTCTGCAATCCACAGCAATCCACGACAATCCTTCGATCAATCCCAATTCTTCAATCAATCCCAATCCTTCGATCAATGCCAATCCTTCCATCAATACCAATCCTTCCATCAATCACAATCCTGCGATAAATCCTTCTATCAATCCTTCGGTTTGTCCGCCACCCATATGTATAGAAATTTTATTCGTTCACCATCTACCTCCAAATTTGTACATGTTGAGAGAATTAATGTTTTGTATGCAGTGAACTATCCATGCATTTTTATACTGAAGTCTTTTATATCATTCGATATGCAGATCTTTCTGTTAATAGTCGAGTGCTCATAGCACCACTTTAAAGTTGTGAAGGGGAAAAAAAGAATACCACCTACAAAACAATNCTGTTAATAGTCGAGTGCTCATAGCACCACTTTAAAGTTGTGAAGGGGAAAAAAAGAATACCACCTACAAAACAATGAAAAACCAATTATTTTATTATTATAATTTATTATTTTGTAATTACAATTTCAAAAGAAATCTGTTCATCACATCATGCGAAATATCCCCGATCCTTCAGTTTACTAATGATTGAAGATATCTCGTTAATGTGCTTGAGNAAATATCCCCGATCCTTCAGTTTACTAATGATTGAAGATATCTCGTTAATGTGCTTGAGATACCTACGTATTTGAAGGTTAATCAAATATCTGAGTCTATAAACATTATAGGTGTGTTTAATTTTTAAGTGGGTCGTGAAAATGTGCAACGAAACGACAACGAACATTTTAATAACGTAATTGTTTGGTTCAATGAGGCAAACTTTAAACTGAATGAAACTGTCAACCACCCCAACTTCGTGTGCTAAGCTGATCTAAATTCTCACTTTCTGGCAGAGCGAGCAGTCAATCTGCTTGGGTTCATAGTGCAGTGCGGTATGTCTGCCAGATGACTTGTGTTGCCGTTATACTTGACGGAAGGGTGACAGATGAAAGTTACCGCAACATGTTGCAGGAGAACAGTTTGCCAGATGTTCACCAACTCTACCCAGATGACGACGGAGCTTCGCCACATCAAGACGTACAGTCGTTCCTTGATGACTTAGTTCGTGTGTTGAATAGGCCGACGAGGAGGTGTTGAGTATCCACACACATATCCAGATTTAACACCGTTAGATTTTTATCTGTGGAGAACTATGAAGAACATTGTGTGCACCGCAAAGTCACGGACGCTAGATGCGATGAGAGACATGCCTGTGACAGCCTGTGAGTTTACTCCCATAGAACCATAGCTACTGTTAGTCGTTCTGTTCGACAGCATTGCAGACGATGTCTTGTTGCTGATGGCGAACACTTTTAGCATTTGTAACTGTTATTAACATTCGCACTCGCCCAACGTTTTCCTTATAGCGTAAAATTCAAACACACTCATCAGATTGTCTTTAATAATTTCTGTGTTATTATTCTTCAAAGAGAGTAAATATTAATTTGGGACAATCAATATTTTGCTTACATATTCCGAATAATTGCCATGTAAATACTTTCGCGTTAAATACAGAATAACATTTTTAACCACCGTATTTCAAAACTGTCATATCATTGTTTACTAAGCGTTTTATAAACATTACAATATTTACAACAGTAGAGAGTTGGCAGCCCGGGATATCGGGGCGCGGAGAAAATGGAACAAGACGATTAATTTAATATACTTTAGTCACTATTGTAAATAAAATTTAAAAATGTATATGCTTCCATTACATTTTACACATGACTTCGACATTTAATTTTTAAGAAGTAAGAGCTTAGAGGATTTAGTTTTTTTTAATGTTACTCTAATTAATTAAATTATAGTTTTTGAAAAGCTGACAATTTTGTGTGAAACTAAATTAATTGATATATTTAAAAGGAACAAAACTCAGATATTTTTTATTTGGATAATCCTATGTCTACAACAGAAGCATGACTGCCAGCTCAGAGAGAACAGGGTATACACGCCTACTAAGAACGGAGCTTGTTACCACTCACGCTCCATCCTTGCTTCATACTTCACTCCCTGGTATTCATTGAGAGTGAACCCACGCGAATGGAAACATTGTTGTGTATATCAAACACATGTAAAAGATTTTACAGCGTTTCTGAGACACTGTAAAGAATAATTAAAACATTTTTGTTCAAAAATTTTAAAATAATTTTGATTTAAATAAAAATATTATTTAAATCTCTTTTAATAAAAATCTGAGGGAAGATAACAAATTTTAAGATACGGGCCGATAAAGGTAATTGGATTGGTCATTGGGAAGAAGGATGGCAAGATATAATTTAAAATGTTTGTCAAAGTTTAATTTAACTTTTTTTCGATTTGTTGAAGGAAGTCTTATATGTTTTATTGAAAGTTTTTTTTTAAGATTATGAATAGGTAGTTTTTTAGTAAGTTTAGTTTCTAGGTTATGCCATAGTTACCTTGAGGTCTTAGCCAAGATTGAGGTCGTCACACGCAGCAAAAATGGCCTCTGTTCGTCCGAGGTCGCTGACCCATTACCATGTAATTGGCTCTTATACAGTTTATTAATGAATATTTTGAGTTTACGAGATTGAAGCCGATGAAGTTCACATGGGGCGGAGATGGAGCAATGGTGACATTACATGGTAGTGGAACGGGTATGCCCTGAAAAACCAAAACCCTGGCCAATGGTGACGTCTGCTTCGTTCCCCAGACGAATATTCATGTCGACCCCGCCGGGAATGGAGTCCGATACGCCGTGGTGGGAGGCCAGCAGTCTGACCACTGCCTAACACCACGGGCCCTACTTGCATATCAGCGATAGTTTGATGGGGTAGGTATGGATAACACATGACACAAGACTTGTGCCAACTATACATGGTGCCATTTCATACAGCAGCGCCATGCACCAATAACAAATGTGTTGCTATGTGCCCGATATTGAGATACTTTGTTGGAAAGTTATGGATTAATTCCACGGAAACGGCGGCATTCAGCTCAAAAACACAAGACGAAAGTTTTGTTTAACATGTACGGTAGATTACAAATCCACGGGAAACAACAAACAAAGTAAAACAGTTACTGTTTTATTTGCACAAATGTGCTGCCAACCACTCGCTCTTCTTGGA
>NQII01000881.1:157269-208254 GCA_002778355.1 Clitarchus hookeri | reverse complement strand
GGGGGGGGGGGTTGATAATGGAGTTTGTGCTTTGTACTTCTTCGGTTACTATTGCAGTATCCAGAAACTCAGATATTTATCGTTCATTCTGGCTGTTTCACTAGCAAAAAACAAACATCTACTTCAATTACACTTTCAGGGGCGGTTTTTACCCCTACGGAATAGGCTTAGGCTATATGTTGTGTCTATATTTTTTACCTATTTTTTGATGAATCACCTGCCAAGGTTTGTCGGTAGAGTTCATATCGACTATAAATATATATATATACATATATTTATATAGGATGATTCTAAAATCATGGGACAAACATTGAGGTGTGGTAGAGTTCACTAAAACCAACAATTATTGTATAGGAATGTTTGGGCGGAAGTGTCGCGTTAGGCACAAACACAAAAACATAACACATTTACGGAAACATAAAATTTTCATTAGCACCATACTTAACAAGTGATTCCGTTTAGAAAATGTTAAAACAATTGCTAGAAATGCATCCAACAACAGTCACGTATGCTTGGCGACCTCTACATATAGCGTGATTGGCTGACAACGGTGGCGAAAGTTGAGGGCAGTCAAACGGTGCGCCAGTGACCTGCTGCATCAGCGAACATAGCATTTGCGCTAGAAAGTTCACCCGTGATGGGTGATTTTACGAATAGCGAAAAGGCAGACATGCATCTAACGTACGGTGCTGCTAATGGTAACGGCAGAGCAGCGCTACGGCTGTATCGGGAACGCTTTCCACGTAGACGCATGCCGAACCACAAAATGTTTGAGCGATTACATCGACAACTTTGTGACAATGGTTCATTTATCGTCAGTAGTGATGGAAGGCGTCGATCGAGGACTGTATGACGTAAATAAACAATGTGTTGNACAATGGTTCATTTATCGTCAGTAGTGATGGAAGGCGTCGATCGAGGACTGTATGACGTAAATAAACAATGTGTTGTATTTCATGTGTTATTTTTGTGTTTGTGCCTCAACGCGTCACTTCCACCCATATATTCCTATACAATAATTGTTTGTTTTAGTGAGCTCTACCACCCCTCAATGTTTGTCCCATGATTTTAGAATCATCCTGTNCTATATATATATATATATATATATATATATATATATAAATTATATGAACTCTACCGACTATATCTATAGAGAGAGTTCACATCCACTCTATATATATACATATATAGTTAATATCCAATCTATATATTTACATATATGAAGTTCATGTACACCCTATATATACATACATATATACCTACATGCTAGATGGAGCTGAATTTGAGCGACAAACTTCGTGAAGTGATTCCTATGCAAGGCACCGTATCGCTGGCGCTAGGCACTGTATCGCTGGCGCTGAAGCGTTTTACAGGGTTCCGGGCAGTTGCCACGATAGGATAATTTTGGTTATTAGGTCTTTCTGCCCAATAAACAACCATAGAATTTTATAATTTTTGAAGGTAAAAGAATTGTCTACAATAAGAAAGTGGCCACTCCTGTTGTTTTAATTACGATGGGAGGTTATAATGAGAGTTTTCATGATAACATAAAACGATATTCGAAAAATTGTATTGTAAATTTCTTAGTTTCCATTATGTTGCAAATTACGATTTAAAATCTCTGATTTTTGATGGCTCATATCTCACTTAATATTTAGTTTAGGTAGTGAAAGACCTTTATACACTTAAGAGCAAAAAAACTGGTATAGGTGTGTGTATGCAAATAACAGAGGTATGGAACCAATCAAAGTAACGCGATGCGGTCGGCAGCTAGATCGGTTACTGCTGCAACAATGGCAGGTTATCAATATTTAAGTGAGTTTGAACGTGGTGTCATAGTCGGCGCACGAGAGATGGGACATAGCATCTCCGAGGTAGCGATAACATTTGGATGTTCGCGTACGACCATTTCACAAGTGTACCGTGAATATAGGGAATCCGGTAAAACATCACATCTTCGACATCACTGCGGCCGGAAAAATATCGTGAAAGAACGGGACAAACGACGACCGACGAGATTCATCTCTAAACAGAAGTCGCTAAATGTTTAACAAATAGCTCTCCACTTCAAGATTTATTAATTCTGGTAATTATCACCTATTTTTTTCTTTTCCTTCCTTTTCTATTTTACATGTCAAGGGCGCTATCTACCAAGGCTGAAGACAGCTAATTTAAATGGGGAATCAATGTTAAAGAAATTCCTTCTCATTGTATCAATTTTAAAGATAANAGGCTGAAGACAGCTAATTTAAATGGGGAATCAATGTTAAAGAAATTCCTTCTCATTGTATCAATTTTAAAGATAAATAAATTTTAAAAAGTATTTTACATATCATTTGTTAAGAGATACTGGCACATTAAGAAACCTTGACAGAATTTATGTATTATTTATTTTGTAAAAGATTTAACTCTAGTATTTAAATTTAAAAAAAAATTGAGACTAAAATTTTTTTTTAATTTCTAAACTTATCTATTTTTTCCAAGAAATTTACTTTGAATATAATTTTAAGAGTTTTTTATAAAAGTGCGGACCTGAGAAGGGATGTTTTTAAAATTGTTTCCTCATTTGAACTCCGTGACTGTAGTTTAGGTAGGCAGCACACTTCCTGGCCTGTCGACGTAGAGAAAGGGGAACATGGCAGGGTGTAGCATCACCTGTTGTTGCCGGAGGGGTCTAGCTGGCGCACCGTCACACTCCTCTCCTTGGGGTGGCTCATGTGGAGCAGCTGGTGCAGTCTGACGAGGGCTGGTCCATCATCGTACAGCAGCACGATGTCCCTCCAGCCGAGTGCCAACACCAAGTCCACCAGAGCCTGCAACACACCCAGCACTGTGCACTCTGCTAGCTCCCGATACTGCACTAGGGCTGGTCCATCATCGTACAGCAGCACGATGTCCCTCCAGCCGACTCAACACCGGACACGCTGACAAGAGTGTGGAACGAGTTCGATTATCATGTAGATGTCGTTCGTGGTGGTCACATTGAACATTTATGAATGTATGTTAAACAATCATCATGGTTCCACAATGTATTTGATTGGTCAATTAAGATTGTAGGTTGTTTGGTTTTGATATTATAGATCTTCAAAGTTGGGGTATTCTTTTATACTCATCCTGTACAACGAAATGTTTCCGGAATCGTAAATGGACATGAAATTGTAAGACAGCTGTCATCTACATGTCTTTGAATCTGTGTGACCAGTAGTAAATGTGTATTTGTTTCACTAATGTAGTAATTTTATGTGTACTATTGTGCAGGCTTATAATGCTTTTAATTGTGTTACATATTATGACAATTTTCGATAAAACATTGATATTCATGGCAAAATTTGTTATATTCTTGTACAACCAAAATACTCAAACATCGGAAAGGATATTATTATTAATATTGTAACCCTCAACATGTAGGATTTTTCACATTCCAAAAATGTCAACAAAACTACATAGGACATCAACAAGTGTAAGGTTAAATTAACACACACAATAAACTTGGTTATGGGAGTGTAAGGTGACATTAACAGACTTGACTGTCACTGTTCGAGATTTATGAAACCATGCATTGTGCAAAGTTCATATGGAGGCCAATATGTGATCCACGTACATTTCTGTTATCTACATCTGTGTCGATTAACGGCCTTTCCACCGGTGTGTGTTTGTGTCAGCATGGTGACGTCACTTGCCCGTTGATACTTTGAGACGATGTCCATCTTCACACGACCTGGCCTTTTCCACTACATGTCAAAACACGCTCGACCTACTTGCCCAGGATAGCTTGCTTATGATCACGGTGAAGGAGTGTCTGTCACGTGCTGTTCTCCACACTACCCTCGCAGGAATGCCCAGCCTTTCTTGGAAATCACCCCCACCCCCTCCTTCTTCATGGGAAGCTAATTCCACTGACCATCGCTTCCCACTCTCGAGCACCAGCTGCATCTCTGATCTCGGCGCGCACGGGCAAGGAGAATCGCCCCAGACATATCATACAGGCACCAATCGCGAGCCTTCCACAACTAGCTGTTTGACAATGTAATGAAAAGGCGCCTCGTGCTTCGGTAGCATTGTAGAAGAGACTTAAGTGGATGAATGTGATAGTTAGCGGTTGAGAGCGATGCCTCGGAAGAGGTACTCACCTGGCTGAGGGCGGCATTATGTGGGTAGAGGTTGACATGCAGGCCATGCCGCTGGGGCCTGGGGTTCCACGAGGTGTCCAGGTGCGGCATCTCCAGGGTGTCGCAGATGGACTGCACGTGGTCGGCCGAGTCTCCGCCCACAGACCCCAGCAGAGCCACCAGACCCGCCTCCAATAAGCCGCACGCTGAGCATGACAGCACAACACACCTGTTACCATGACACATCATTCAGCAACATACATGCTCACATCAACACTCCTCTCACCGCAGCACATCATTCATAACCACACATGCCTGTAGAACAACACACATACTCACACCAACACTCCTCTCGCCACAGCACAACATTCCTCTTTGCTAACTAATCATCAACTGATTTGGAAACTTCTCGCAGTGCGTGAACTGCTACATCACAATTCAACAACAGAATTTAAACTACTTAGTGCATTTCAATGTGATTTTATTTGCTATATGCGTACGCTTGAAATAACAAAACCATTTCATACAGAAATGGTTGATAACAAATTTTGGTTATATTTAGAACACCAAAATCTGCACACATGCAAATATTTTTTTTTTTAAATGTATATAACATATTAACATAGAAATTTATGACAACCTTAAAATAATAACTACCAATTTTTACAGTATTTCTTTTTATTTTAAATTCAAATTTAAAAAAAGACATTTTCTTCGATATATGTAAATTTCAATATCACAGTGTTGAATATAAGGTAATTTTTTAATTTTAAGACAATTATTTTAGCGTAATTACTGATTGTGTGATGTATACCCGCGATGTTTCGCTAAATGCCATTTTTCAATCAAAAACTATACACGGTATGACATATTCCTGTATGGAATAGTTACCAGCATTTAAATATCTCGTCAATAAATGTATCCCGATCAGAATATATAATGTAGTTTCATTTCTGTACTTTATTTAATTTTTCGAGAATTGCCACACTACAAGGCCTTTCCACAGTCTTCAAACAGCGCTAGCCGAGTGTTTTTCACAGCCCTCCTTACCTTCCAGAAGGAGTCATAAATTATAGGCAAACCTATTATATTACTTGGTCTATTAGCCGCGCTGTCGTAACGACGTTTTCTGTTCAAGGTCGCTGTCTCCACAGTGACAGAGTGTATTCTGGTAGTGGAATTTTAAATTGCGGTGCAAAAATAATAACTGCCCCATTTGTAGTTTGCACGACAAAATAGCAGCATGAAGTGATATGTTGTTTGTGGTCGGAGGGTGTTCTTGGTGGTGTCATATATCCAAGACTGTATGCACAGTAGGCAGAAAGTGTTTCGTTCTGAAGAAGTGCTTATGAATGTGTAGAGAAGTTGGAGGAATGTCGCACAAGTATTTAACATTACAAATGAATCAGATGCCAGCCCATTTTAACGACTGGTAACAACATTGAGCGTGCACATAAAATGATTTATTTTGGATTGATTAATAACTGTGTTTTGTGTGACACATCATTTATAAATCAGTCATGGCTCTGCCTGTGAAATCATGTACAAACGACTTGCGTTTCGATAACTTCGTGCGAGATGGGTATCGAAAAATATCGCGGAAGAGCAAAACAATATGGTTTGGGCATCTGCAAACATCATTTGGACCGATGCTATCAGGAAGGTGAAGGTTTCCTAATCATAATCATTACTGGTGAAAATATATGGCTAGATCACTATGAGCTTAAGAGTAAACAGTAGAGTATGGAATATAAAGATCCACGGACGCCGACCACGAAATTATTCAAACGTCAACCTTCGGATAAAAAATTAATACTTAGAGATTTCTGGGATTTCCAAGAGCAAGTATTGGAATTACGTCAGGAAAAAATGTTCAACAACCAACAATAAGTGCGATGCTCACTGACCAGATGAGGCCCAACATTTGTACAAAACGCAGAAGGCTGCTTGCTATCCAATGGTGTTGGGCTGCTGCACGACAAGACACTCCACACAGCTCTGTCCACACCATCGACANAGGCTGCTTGCTATCCAATGGTGTTGGGCTGCTGCACGACAAGACACTCCACACAGCTCTGTCCACACCATCGACATTCCCGCACAGCTCTGTCCACACCATCGACACTCCCGCACAGCTCTGTCCACACCATCGACACTCCCGCACAGCTCTGTCCACACCATCGACACTCCCGCACAGCTCTGTCCACACCATCGACACTCCCGCACAGCTCTGTCCACACCATCGACACTCCCGCACAGCTCTGTCCACACCATCGACACTCCCGCACAGCTCTGTCCACACCATCGACACTCCCGCACAGCTCTGTCCACACCATCGACACTCCCGCACAGCTCTGTCCACACCATCGACACTCCCGCACAGCTCTGTCCACACCATCGACACTCCCGCACAGCTCTGTCCACACCATCGACACTCCCGCACAGCTCTGTCCACACCATCGACACTCCCGCACAGCTCTGTCCACACCATCGACACTCCCGCACAGCTCTGTCCACACCATCGACACTCCCGCACAGCTCTGTCCACACCATCGACACTCCCGCACAGCTCTGTCCACACCATCGACACTCCCGCACAGCTCTGTCCACACCATCGACACTCCCGCACAGCTCTGTCCACACCATCGACACTCCCGCACAGCTCTGTCCACACCATCGACACTCCCGCACAGCTCTGTCCACACCATCGACACTCCCGCACAGCTCTGTCCACACCATCGACACTCCCGCACAGCTCTGTCCACACCATCGACACTCCCGCACAGCTCTGTCCACACCATCGACACTCCCGCACAGCTCTGTCCACACCATCGACACTCCCGCACAGCTCTGTCCACACCATCGACACTCCCGCACAGCTCTGTCCACACCATCGACACTCCCGCACAGCTCTGTCCACACCATCGACACTCCCGCACAGCTCTGTCCACACCATCGACACTCCCGCACAGCTCTGTCCACACCATCGACACTCCCGCACAGCTCTGTCCACACCATCGACACTCCCGCACAGCTCTGTCCACACCATCGACACTCCCGCACAGCTCTGTCCACACCATCGACACTCCCGCACAGCTCTGTCCACACCATCGACACTCCCGCACAGCTCTGTCCACACCATCGACACTCTGCTGAAACCTCGTCTGGAGGTGTTAAGTAATCCTCCCAACTGACAGGATCTTAACCCATTAGACTTTCACCTGTTCGATCCCCTAAAAGCAGCTCTACAAGGACGGAGATTCGCCTACGATGACGATATGAAGATAGCGATGCATGTGTGGTTCGCAGCTGATACCAACAATGTTATGACGAGAGGGAATACGACAGATGGACAAGGTGTATTGAAAAACAAGATCTTCCCCAAAAATCTATGGAATTGTATTTTCTACGTAATGATAAAAATTAATTCTACAACCAAAGTGCATATAAGTCTTTACACCTCCTTGTACATTCTCCACACTGTAGTTTTACAGGATGAGTATAAAATAATACCCCTACTTTGAAGGTCTATAATATCAAAACCAAACAACCCACAACCTTGATTGACCAATCAAATGAACCGTGGGACTGGGAAGTTTGTTTAACATAAATTCATAAACGTTCAATGTGACCACCACAAGCGGCCTGGACGACATATACGCGATAATCAGACTCGTTCCACACTCTTGTCGGCATGTCCGGTGTTACGGTTTGGATGGCGTCCGTAATTCTCGTTTTGAGGTCATCAATGTTAGCCGGCACTGGTAGCCGAAACACTTGATCCTTTGTGTACCCCACAGGCTTCTTGGGAGCCAGTGATGAAGAGCATGGTCACCAACTGCTCCTCGACCAGTCCAGCATTGTGGCAACGTCTCGTTCAGGTACCCACGAACAGTTAGGTGCCAATGGGGTGGCGCATCAAAATTCCTGTATATTATGATTGAGTTTATGTATTCTTGCAACACTTAGATTTTTGGAAGGAGTGATTTGCATAATTTTTTTCACGTATGATGTTATAGTTTGTCAGTATCGACTATTAGAGAAAACCAGGATTGTAACTCGTTGGTGATAAAAATGTTTCAATAGTTTGTGTTTTGGTTATTACCTAAGTGTTGCCTCTAAAGTACATAATGTCACCAGGAACTTAGCATTGATTGTTTAATATGCCCTGACCAACAGATGTTGGATATGAACGCTTTTACTTTTTTTGTTTTCTATTTTTGCTTGTACTTGTCAGTTGAGCATACATCACTACAACTCTTCGCGCGGAATTACGGGATGAGTGGTTTTCGTAATCAGGTAGGGAGCCAATGACAGTCACTTATGGGCTGCATATTAAGTAAATTAAATCTTTGATGAACATGTGCTACAGAAATTGTAAAGGAAATACAGAAATTTCCACAGGATTTCTTTATTTTTGATTTTTTTAAGAAACCCGTGTATTTATGGAATAATTGTTTTGTGCATTACAAACATATGCTGCTTGCATTACAAGTCGGCCAGCAGAAAACTAAAATTTCTAATCTAATATGTATTAAAGAACTAAACTTACAATTAGTACTGGATACAAAGAGGTGTCTGAGAGTATAAACTTTTGTAAGAGAACGATACAACTAGGCTGCAGTGGTCTATTTTAGGGGAAAGTGGACCTTCTTTGACTCACTGACTTTGAGAGAGAGAGAGAGAGATAAGTGATTTATTGTAATATTTACCTATCCTCCTGCACAATGGCGCTAAGAGGATAGAGTTGATTAGAGATACATTGTGTTGGGACACGAAACTAGTGTAAACAATATGTTACTTATATAATTAATGAGCCTACTTTCCTCAATATGAATTCAATTAATTTTTAAATAATTTCTTAAAAGCTGAGTTTGTGGGAAGGATTTGACTTCTCTTTGAAGCAGTAACTTTAAAAATGAAACCAGAAACTTATGAAACACTAGTGAGACGATTACACATATACACATGCCTTACCTGGGATTTGAACCCAGAAAACCTCGCACTATAAGCTACCGTGCAATCCACTGTATTACTGAGGTCGGATTCTGAGCATCAAATTCAGATTTAATCAGTCTAATGTATCGGATGATAGGGTTTACTGACCTAAAATATTAACAGGACCTTTATTTGAAAATAAGTGACTGAGCCACATAAAACATGTTAGTGTACATGGCCTAGGTACCGTAGCGCTACTTGTGTGAAGAATTCGATGGACATCGGTTGTATAGTCCCTAAGATATCACACACAATCTTTATTTTCTTATTTTATTCTATCGTACTAAATTGCCAGAAAAAGAGGCTCTAAATACGATGCTGCTTATGTATACTGCCGATATACAAATTGTGGTTGAATTTGGATATATTGTTTAATATATATGCCTGACTTAACTAAATGATTTATGATGCTGTCATTTTGAACATCGTAGTCTCGCCAATTTAAATAATGAAAGTTTACATGGACTTCTGTAGCATTTATGATGTGCAAAATTTGCTACATATTTATTTGAAATGTTCCAGAGTAACATTTGGTGCTAATCGGTTTATTAGTCCGCGAGACATGACATAATCCTCCATAATTTTCATGTGGTGATCTTCATAAATGGAGGACAAAAAGTAATGTAGTACCAATTCCAATTATTGTCTACTGCCAATATAATAAGTGAAGTTAAAGTAGATTACATAGTTTCGTAGATATAGCCCACAAAACTAAAATGATTTTATAGCCGATATTCTGAAAATAAGTGTGTTCTACTTAAGAAAAATGTATTTATTTTTATGGCCTACCACAGAGCAACATCTTCGCCAAATTCTGTGAAAATGGGTTGATTGATTCCGGAGATAAAAAATGTAATTCTTATTTTTATCGGTAGGGCTATTTTATAAAATGGCAGAGAAATGAGGCTCTGCATTAACCAATTTTATAGTAATAATAGACACTGCGAGGACACAAAATTAAGTTCAAATTTGTTTCGTTATTTATAAAGCCACCATTTTGAAAATAAGTGCCTGGCCTACATAAAATATTCCAGTTTACACTAACTGCTGTAGCACTATTTGTTTGCCAAATTAGGAAGGAATCTGTCAATTGTTTCCCGAGATATGGCAAAAACTTTATTTACTCACATAATGCTATCTTACAAAATAGATGATAAAACATTATCATTGTATGTACATGCAGTTTATATTTGTAATATCTACTGCTAACATACAAAGTGTAGATGAAATTCATTACATGGTTTCATCGATATAACATTCTAAGTTAAGAATGGCTATATGGCCACCATTTTAAAAATTAGTGTCTGGCATGCTTAAAACATGCCACGTGACATCATCTGCCTCAGTACTACTTGTTTGTCAAATTTGATAGGAATTGGTTATTTCTTTCCCGAGATATGACATAATAATTTTATTTTTTTGTAAGGCATTATCTTTGAAAATGACCTAATAAAGTGGTTACTTGATGGTATATATGATGCTTGTAATAGATACTTTCAGTATACAACATTTGCTCCAAGTTGGTTAAATAGTATGTCAGATATTTTAATTAAACTTAAAAACTTTTTTTGTATAGCCGCAATTTTGAAAATATGTACCAATCAAGTTCAAACACTTAAGTTTATACCTACCATAGTATTACTTATATGCCAAATTGGCTGGGAATTGGTTGAATAGTTTTCGAGATATAATACAAAATAATAATTTTTTTTTCAATTGGTGCTTTTTTTTTACAAAACAGCACACCAACAACAATATCCGTATAAAAAATTTATGTTTTCTTAATGCTCTGCAAGTGTACCAAATTTGGTTTCAATGGCCACCATTTTGAAAGTAAGTCTTGACGTGGTCAAAAACTATGAGTCAGGCGTTCTTACTAAGTATTACATACGTGCCAAATATGGTGAAAATTCGGTTAAAGCACTCAAAAATTGAAATGGGGAGGGGGGACACACATGCTCAGACACACACAGACACATACATACACACATACATACATGCGCGCACATACACACAGGAAAGAGATCTCATAAGCCCTTCTTTCCTTCGGAAAGTAGGCTGAAAACGAGGAGAAAGCATTCAAAATGTTCGCTCCTCCTGGATACCCTCCATACACAGTGCTGACGGTCCAGTCCATGCAATTTTGGAAGTTGAGAGTCTCACATCTGAACTGGCTTGTACTTACCTGTTGTGCGCGATATTTGTAATGAATCCTGTGCTTGTACAGGCTCTGCTCACCTGCGTGCGACACCTGGAACGTGTCCTGGGCCTGGATATCCTCGGCCAATGCAACTAGCGTGCGCGGAGACAAGTGTCTTCGCCCCAGGTTAGCGGCCGCCACGGCATACTGGAACACCATCTGCTCCTGCTGCTCGCCCTGCTGGAACAGCGCGCCTGCACACACAATGCACCTTCGTCTCTCGTCGTTCAAGTCAGCTGAGATGGAGCGCCGTCGGAATGCGGTACAGGGAAGTCCCGCTAGCCAAGAGCAATGTCTGCCACTTGGACTTGCTCGACTATGCTGGAGATGGGGCGTCATTGTGGCTGGGAAGCTCTTCGACAACTACTCTGCCACGACTCCTCGTCTTACATCCACACCACTTGACAGCAACTCACGTAAACCTGGAGCCTCGGCTGGCCCACCAGCCTCCTCCTACAGAGGACTACACTGCGCCCCCGGTGACAGGACCTCAGAGGTGTAGTGGTCAGACCACTCGCCTCCCACTCAAGTGAACCAGGCTCGATTACTGCTAGGGTCACCCACAAGTGGGAAATGTGGCGGACATTACCATTGGCCGGTGGATTTTCTCGCTTCACTCCCATGTCCTCTTCCTGCGCATTCCGCCGCTGCTCCAGCTTCATCTCATGTCAGCCTCAACGACACTCAAGCCCTCGTTGTGAAGCGCCAACTTCTATACTGGCGAGTTTACTTACACATTTTATATACAGGAAATGTGGTGCATTTCATTGAATGGTGGGTTCCTCAGCGTACAACCTCTCACTCCCACCACAGACTGCATTATGTTTATTCTCAATCTCGCCTTAAACCTGTGGATGCTGAATATGTACGAGTTTTCACGGATCTTAACTTACTCCCCAATCTCCCTAACTTACCTACAGCTATGTCATGGCTCGCTGAGCGCTTCCAAGAGCGTCTATAACTCCGTAGCCAACACGTCGGATCAACATTTCCTTCCGAACAACCGCCCAACATCCACGAGTCGACCAAGTAACATCATCATATATTTAGGAAGGTATATTCCACTATGACCATTTATATAGCCACATATGTAACATTTTGGAAATGTTGGCCTTTATGTGCGTTTCGATTATTTTCAACTGTCGCTCGGCAATGGGGCAGCGTGTGCGACCCAGGCTGCATCGCCTGCAGTTGCCGGGGGCGGCGTGACCTCCACGGGGTCAACGTCTCCCTCATCTCGTGAACGTAGAGTTTCGGCAGGCGACAGGCGGCCCTGTACTCTGGTTCTAAGGTCTCCCGGATGTCGGCCGGAACTGGGTGCACCGACCTCAGCTGACTGGGGTCAGGCTTCTCAACCTGACCCCAGTCAGCTGAGCTCACTCACAACCTGCGCCGGGGAAACAAATGTAGTTCTGGTGTGTCGCACTGTTAACTTTCGGGTACGAACTTCGAGCCCTGCCTAGAGAATTGTTTTTGCAATCTTCAAGTAGAGTATAATTGCCCGCCACGGTGTTCCAGTGTCGGATAAGAGCAACTCAGTTTAATGGAGAGTATAATGTTGTGTTGCTTCGTGGTGCTCCCTAGCTGCCCATAGCGCCAGTGCTGGTTGTAAGAGCTGTGGATGAAAGGGCTCGTTCGTTAGGTTATGAAGAGAATAATAATGACCTGATTCGGTATATATTGCTAGCGGTATCACACTGGCTAACAACGAATCGGGTGCAAAATTGTAGCTTTAAATATCTGGAAAATGCAAAAATAGGATCGCTGAATGCCTGAAAAATGTAAGGATTTGCTGATATCAAATAAACCTTTGCACTCAATATATAGCTATTTCTTTTAAAATTATTAGGTACATATTTGCCTGCATTACGTACTTCAATTTATTTTTTTAATGTTTTTTCGTCCTCTTAACGAGGATGGCTCGGGGTTCTGAAAGCCCGATGTCGTGGATTCGATGCGAGAGAAAAGGATGCATCCCCCCTTCCTCTTATAATCAACAGATGTAAATATTTGTTATTCGTGTCTGCCTACTCCATTCTCGTAAAATAGTAGTGTGAGCTTACATTTTCTAGATGATGTGCAAGTTAAAATGATAATAATAGTAAAGTTTACATTCTTTTAAAACGGAGCTAGCTGCTAGGGCAAACGGGAGTGATTTTTTTTTAAAATAAATTCGACCGAGCGAGTTGACTATGAAACCTGGGTCCTCCTGAATAGGTGTCTTCCCTGGTGTTGACTTGTGCGTGCAGATATCTGAATTTACTATGCTGTGAAGAGAAATTGGCTTGTGTGAGAAATAAAACAAGCTGCTGGAGAGACAAGCCTCCCCCCGGCGGTCAGTGCGCTAGGGCAAAGTCCCATTCAACACCTGGTGCAGCGCGGCTGGCCGTGTGCGCGAGCTCAGATTACGACTGCACGTGCCTCTCGTCTACTTCTGTAATGAGACTCGTGACCACTTCTTTAAGTATGGGTTTGTCTTAGTAGTTTTTTAATGCTTCTATTAGTCTCGCCTGGAATTGGGATATTTCGGGTTCTGTGTGTGCTCGCGTATGTGTGTGTGTTTGAAGTATGAGCAAGTGAAGACTGTACAATTTTTTNATATTTCGGGTTCTGTGTGTGCTCGCGTATGTGTGTGTGTTTGAAGTATGAGCAAGTGAAGACTGTACAATTTTTTCTTATTTCTTTGTTTCACTGCTTTACAAAGTATCTTTGGTTGCACCGGAATCAAGAAAACCATTTTTTANTTTTTTTCTTATTTCTTTGTTTCACTGCTTTACAAAGTATCTTTGGTTGCACCGGAATCAAGAAAACCATTTTTTACATTTAATTTTTATACGAAAAAAAAGGTGGAGTTTGAGCCAGAATTTACTTACAAAAACAATTGTACATAGAATTTATTTCCTACATTAGAAAGGGATTAACATAACTCTAAAATTTCATGGTCTCTGTAATACACCGGCTGCAATATGCTCTAATTTTTTCGCACTTGTGAAGTATTTTCTTATATGTCTCGACGAGGTTGAAGTGTGGTGAATGAGAGCTGTATGCGCGTGTCTTTGCTGTAATTCGTATTGTGGTATAAATCTGCATGGTGGACTAGCGTCTCGGTAGTAAAAAGATTTGTTTCAGTTCGCAAGATTGATACTATAGACACCTGCTGGATTAGAGGCCGCACACATACATACACTTGTTCGCATGTCACTTGTCATTCGGCCTAAGTCACGCAGCAGTGTGGTGAGACCTAGGGGGAGGGGGGAGGTTAAGTGTATCTTACCGCGGGTCAGATATACTGTATCTCGTAATGGAGCGAGCGCACTCTAATGTATGAAAATACAGAAATTTTGTTTGCCGAAGGTAACTTCAATTTTTTATTTTGAACTTGTTGTGGGTAAACCTTTACGCTAGCGTCTGCTCACGGTATGGAATGTTTTCTTCCGCAAAATTTACTATACGTACATTATTTGCATGTATAAGGAGTTTTATATCCGCACACTGGGGCCTAGAAATATCGTTGCACGAGGAGTAAGCATATGGATATTTTTTTCTGCTGCCTAAATTTCGTAACTTACTAAATTCAAATTTGGGAGGAAACGTGTTTAATGATGAGCGTCTATGCTTTGGTGATTGGGGATGTATGGGATCCTTCAGTGNTCAAATTTGGGAGGAAACGTGTTTAATGATGAGCGTCTATGCTTTGGTGATTGGGGATGTATGGGATCCTTCAGTGGGCTTTTGCATACCACGAGGAGTAGACAAGTGGTTTTAACTCCGTTTTTGGATATCTCTAGGCGTGATTACTTTATAGAAAGCTTCATAACGCATCCGTACACGACACATGACTTTTTTCAACATGAATTTTTAAAAAAGGTTTTTATGAGGGCGCAAGAATTTTGTTTAGAGGGGGAGGGGCACTCGGTGATTGATTTTTCGTTAATNTAAAAAAGGTTTTTATGAGGGCGCAAGAATTTTGTTTAGAGGGGGAGGGGCACTCGGTGATTGATTTTTCGTTAATATTTACACCGGAACACGGTCTTTGTATGCTTCTTTCTCGTGACGTATATGTACAGTATGAGGTTTTTACACTATTTTCGGTATCTTGTCTTTCTATTAGAATACCTTCTTTCATTGGCTGTGGTTGGTTTTGCAATGCTGCGTTTGAGCCATACATTAAATATTATTTGTAGTGTGTTGATGTGGAGAATCAACAGCGGTGTTTTCCTCCATTCGAGTTAAACACGTGCAAATATCCTTTGAATACCCTCTCTCGTTGTGGAGGCATAGGTCTTTACACTGTGATGGAATGCAGTTTTGGCCTACACAAAACCATAGGCATTAACCAACCCAGACCCTGCCACGATTCTTGGTCGTGTTGGTTTTGCTGGCACGACGGTGGATGCCTTTGTTTTGTGGGAAGTACACTCATGCGCTGCAGAGAAGCGAACAGTACACGGTGGAGTTTGCCAGGTGAAGGTCCTACAGCTTCGCAGGATTTTGCACGCCTCTGCAAGTTATCGCACCTAGCAAATGCCATGCCATATTTTACACACTTATACGTCACTCGACCTGCAGTATTCGAACATTCATATTTCCCGTGTCTTCGAACAGATTTGATGTATGCAAACGAAGTGTTACATAAGCGCAACAGGTACTGAGGTAACGCCTTTGCAAATTAATTAGGTGGTAAATATGTAAATCTAAAATAATAAACTATGTTCTAGTGCCGTTTTTATGATGTTGCATTCGTCCAGAGAGTAGCTGGCCCGAACCTATAATCCAAATTTGAGCAAATTTGTTATTTCGCGTGAAAACATATGCATTTTAGGTGCACGCTTGATAATATCCTGCGAACAGGTGGGATGAAATATCAGAACTTAGCAGTCAGAATGGTAAAAGACGAGGAGTGAGAGAGCGCTCTGTCACATCTGGCATCAGACGAGAAACTGTGCCGAAGGTCGATATTTTCTCAATTATATATATTCCCCACACTAGCACGCTCTGGCGGACAATACTCAAAACAAGATAGGTAATGGTAAGGGATTTAGGGTGGGTGTATAATAGGTCGGACTTAAGTGGTGGGGTAGGGGGTAACAGAATAAATACTCAATTTCAATAGTAATTTAATTAGCATTAAAATGAAAAATTATTATTGATCTGTTTTAATGAAATTTTTAAATACAAAAAATTATAGATTTAATAAATTACGCATGTAGGTATACCGCTAATTGGAAAAATATATTTTTTTAATAGGATAAAAAATTACAGGTTTTTGTATATCTATGAAACAAATACGAATGTCAACAGCTCGCTTTCCGCTGAATTGTCACAATGAGCGGGTACCGACAGCTCACTTGCACTGAAATCAAGAAATTAACGCTACTTATGTGTTCTGTTGAAAATAGAATCCGATATGGAGGGCGCCGACAGCAACTCTTATACTTTAAAAACATAAACAAATATAGCTGCCACCTGGTGACTAAACAGGCAGGTCGTCTGGTGATGAAATCGGTAATTAATTCACTAGCATCACCTAGGTCTTGAAAATATAAACAAATGACAAACAAAAAAAAACTAAGATGGCAGAATGAGTATATGCGAGAATTGGTGGGGATGGAGACCTGCGACTAATTGGTCGAAAGATGGCGAGTAATTTGTGGTGGAGGTGGGGCAATTAGCCAATAAGAAACATTGGCGGAGCAATTAAAAAAAAAANAAGATGGCGAGTAATTTGTGGTGGAGGTGGGGCAATTAGCCAATAAGAAACATTGGCGGAGCAATTAAAAAAAAAAATTGGAAGGGTTGTGGTGGGGGTGGGGCAATTAGCCAATGAGAAACATTGGCGGAGCAATACAGATNTAAAAAAAAAATTGGAAGGGTTGTGGTGGGGGTGGGGCAATTAGCCAATGAGAAACATTGGCGGAGCAATACAGATATTGGAAGTGGGAGTGGAGGGGTCAGTTATTTGCTGGGTGTGGTGCTGGGGGGACTTCCAGCAATGTATAAACAAATGACAATAAATAAAATTCAAGATGGCGTCCTCCGGAAATTTATAAACAAATGACAAACTAAAACCAAGATAGTGTCTTCCAGCATGTATAAACAAATGACAAACCAAAAAACTATGATGGCTGGATGCGATAGACTGAGTAGTTGAGGTGTGGTTTTGGTTAGGGGGACCTGCGAAAATGTAAGTTTTTAAAATTATTTTTTATAATGGATTTTGTAATTATACATTTCTAATCATACATTTTTAATAATACATTTTTAATTAATTTGTTACGATTTTTTAATAATTTTTCCAATTTTTTTTTTGTATTTTCTGAATTTTTTTTTCTATGTTAAAGGTATCCGGGGTCAAGGTCAACGGTCACCGGTATCAATTTAAAATGTCAAGGTCAAGTCCCTTTGGATCCAAGTTGGCCGCCGGTGGGAATGACAGAGCACAAACAACTACGGTCCCAGGTCCCGATATGCCAAAGTTTCCATAATCCCTCTACTTTTATCATTCAGCACACGAGCGAGAAAATTATCACATTTTTGAAGCAGCTGGGAGACATAAACTTAAGAGCCAAAAAAACTGGTACACATGCCCAATATCGTGTAGGGCCCCGCGAGTTCGCAGAAGTACCGCAAGACGATGCGGCATGGACTCGACTAATGTCTGAAGATATGCAGGAGGCAATTCACACCATGAATCCTGCAGGGCAGTCCACAAATCCATAGTAGTGCGAGGCGGTGGATATTTCTTCTGAACAGCACGTTGCAAGGCATCCCAGATATACTCAATAATGTTCATGTCTGGTGATTTAGGTGGCCAATGGAAGTGTCTAAAGTCACAAAAGTGTTCCTAGAGCCACTCTGTAGCAACTCTCGACGTGTGGGGTGTCGCATTGTCCTGCAGGAATTGTCCACGTCCATCGGAATGCACAATGGACATTAATGGGTGCAGGTGATTGGACAGGATGCTTACGTATCTGTCAGAGTCGTATCTAGACGTATCATGGGTTCAATTTCACTCCAACTTCACACGCCCCATGCCATGACAGAGGCTCCACCAGCTTGAACAGTCCCCTGTTGACATGTAGGGTCCATGGATTCATGAGGATGTCTCCATACCCGTACACGTCCATCAGCCCGATACAATTGAAAAGGAGTCTCGTCAGACATGGCAACGTGTTTCCTGTCATCAACAGTCCAATGGCGGTGTTGTCGTGCCCAAGCGAGGCGTAAAGCTTTGTGTCGTGCAGTCAACAACGGTACACGAGTGGGCCTTAGGCTCCGAAAGCCCATATCAATGATGGTCCGTTGAATAGTTCGTACGCTGGCACTTGTTGATGCCCCAGCATTGAAATCTGCGCCAATTTGAGAAAGGGTTGCACGTCGGTCACGTTTAATGATTCTCGTCAGTCATCGTTTGTCCCGTTCGTTCGCAATCTTTTTCCGGCCGCAGCGATTTCAAAGATTTGATGTTTTACCGGATTCCCGATATTCACAGCACACTCGTAAAATGGTCGTACGCCAAAATCCAAATTTTATCGCTACCTCTGAGATGCTATGTCCCATCTCTCGTGCGCCGACTATAACACTACGTTCAAACTCACTTCTATATTGATAACCTGCCATTGTAACAGCAGTAACCGATCTAGCAACTTTGCCAGACGCTTTTTGTCTTACATAGATGCTGCCGACCGCATCGCGTTACTCTGATTAGTTCCATATCTCTGTTATTTGCAAACGCACGCCTATACCAGTTTTTTTTCGGCTCTCCGGTGTATTTTCGGTGCAGTTTGTCGATACGTTCCGGTTCTTGGCCCGAAGTCTGGCGTCCCTGGCCGAGTTTTTGCGGCAGAATAAATTTATCAACGCCGCAAAATTATTCAGTGCCGGCCAACTGCCTCTGGTCACGCGCAAAGGCGTGTTTCCATATGATAATTTCGACAGTCGGGAGAAGCTGGACGAGCGGCTGCTGCCTCCGGAAGAGGAATTGTGTAACAGGCTGACGGGCTCTGGGATCAGTGACGAAGAACACGCCCACGCTCAGGAAGCATGAGCTACGTTCAACTGTGCGAACCTGAGAATCTACTCAGAATTGTATTTGAAGACGGACATGCTATTTCCATCAGCCGCATTTGAACATTTCAGAAATGTGTGCATGTCAACATACAAGCTCGACTGTACACACCACGTCATCAACCCGCGGTTCACATTCAATGCATTGTTAAAAACGACGGGAGCTTCTAACCGATTACGACATGCATATGTTTGTTGAAAATGGAATTCGCGGTGGCGTGGCCCAGTGCGTGAAGCGACATGCGGTGGTGAACAACACCTACGTGCCAGTAACATGCGACCCCAGCAAGCCCACCACGTGTTTGCGTTACCACGGCGCGCACAGCCTGTACGGCTGGGCCATGTCGCTGCCGTTGCCAGTACGCGGCTCGAGGTGGGTCGACACCAACATCAACGTCATGTCCGTGCCGGATGATGCTGATGCCGGCTATATTCTGGAGGTCGACGTCGAGTACCCCGCAGCCCTGCGCGGGGAACATCGTGATTTGCTATTTCTTCCCGTTAACCAGTGCCCCCAGGCTCCAAACATGTGAAATTAATAACAACATTAGAAAATAAGAAACACTACATCGTACATTATCGCTACTTGAAACAGGCACTGGATGATGGATTGAAGGTTACGAAAATTCACAGAGTGCTATAATTCCAGCAAAGCCCCTGGCTGAAACCTTACATAGATTTAAATACTACAAAACGTCAAGTGGCCACCGACGATTACAAATATTTTTCTTTTTAAATTGTCCAATAACGCAATTTTCGGAAAATTGATGGAGAACAAAATAAAACGCCAAAAAAATGAATCTAGTGTGCAGTCAGGAACTACTAAAGAAACTGGTAGCCAAGCCAACATTCCTAGACCTAGCCATTTATGATGAATCTCTTGGCCGCTTCCGTCTGCAGCACGAGTTGTTAGATAAACCTATTTATGCCAGTTTTTCAGAGCTCAACCTCTCAAAAACATTAATGTCTGGATTCCATTATGACCTGATGAAGGCTCGGTACGACCAAGACGTCAATCTCCTGTATACAGACACCGACTCTCACCTTTATCAGGTTCGAACCCGGGACTTTTACATGGACATGGTTTCAGACGCACAGTTCTTTTCAGAGTTCGACAGGAGTGGCTATCCCACTAACCACAAGTTCTTTTCGACCACCAACAAGAAAGTCGTTGGTAAATTCAAAGATGAGTGAGATTGAAAGATCTTGACGGAATTCGTGAGAATTCGGACGAAATTGTATTCGTACAAATGCGACGGAAAAGAAACAAAATGAGCGAAAGGTATTCAATAATGCGTCGTAATAAATTTAATTAATTTTGTCGGTTTATATTTTTTCTGGAGTAACACAATACTATGCGAGTTAATGTCCGCACTATACGATCACACACATACGAATTATTTCCAGAATGTTTAAATAAGATGGCCCTGACATGGACGGACGATAAGAGGCAGCTACAGGAAAACGGAATACACACACTACCATATGGGTACAATGCAACATAAATAAATATATGTATAAATTATATCCCCGTCATTTATATGTGAATATAGCGATGCACAAGGTTCAATGTTTGCTTACCTTGCTATGTAGCTGTTGATCGATCAGCCATACATACGTAGATGACGTAGTTAGAAAGGGGGTCAACATGCTATAAAATGCGTGTTGGTTCCTGGGAGAGGGTGAATGAGGCCGGGATGCAAGGGCAGTTTGGAGTTTGAGTGTGCGCGTATATGTTTGGGTAAGTGCGTGTTTGTGCGCATATATGTTTGGGTAAGTGGGTGTTTGTGCACATATATGTTTGGGTAAGTGTGTGTGCGCATACATTTTTTGGTAAGTGCGTGTTTGTGCGCATATATGTTTGGGTAAGTGGGTGTTTGTGCACATATATGTTTGGGTAAGTGTGTGTGCGCATACATTTTTTGGTAAGTGCGTGTTTGTGCGCATATATGTTTGGGTAAGTGGGTGTTTGTGCACATATATGTTTGGGTAAGTGTGTGTGCGCATACATTTTTTGGTAAGTGCGTGTTTGTGCGCATATATGTTTGGGTAAGTGGGTGTTTGTGCACATATATGTTTGGGTAAGTGTGTGTGTGCACGTATATGTTTGGGTAAGTGTGTGTTCGTGCATGTATATGTTTGGGTAAGTGCGTGTGTGAGTACACATAAGTTGGGTAAGTGTTTGTTTGTGCGCGTATATGTTTGGGTAAGTGCATGTGTGTGGGCATATGTGTTTGGGTAAGTGTATGTGTGTGCACGTGTATGTTTGTGTAAGTGGGTGTTTGTGCGCGTATATGTTTGGCTAAGTGTGTGTGTACACTTATATAATTGGGTGTGTATATGTTTGGGTAAGTGCATGTGTGTCCTCGTATATGTTTGGGTAAGTGTGTGTGTGTGCGTATATGTTTTGGGTAAGTACATGTTTGGGCACATATATGTTTGGGTAAGTACGTGTTTGTGCATGCATATGTTTGGGTAAGTGTATGTTTGTGTGCGTATATGTTTAGGTAAGTGCATAAGTGTGTGCATATATGGTTGGGTAAGTGCATGTGCATGCACATATGTTTGTGTAAGTATGTGTGTGTGCGTGTATGTTTGGGCAAGTGTATGTGTGTGTGCGTATATGTTTGAGTAAGTGTGTGTGCACATGTATGTTTGGGCAAGTGCATGTATGTGCATCTATATATTTGGGTAAGTGTGTGTTTGTGTGCGTATATGTTTGGGCATGAGTGTGTGTGCGCATATATGTTTGTGTGAGTGTGTGTGTGCGCAATAAGTTTGAGTAAGTGCGTGCATGTGCTTGTATATGTTTGGTTAAGCGTATGTGTGTGCATCTATATGTTTGGGCAAGTGCATGTGTGTGCATATATGTTTGGGTAAGTGTCTGTTTGTGTGTGTATATGTTGGGGTAAGTGCATTTTCATGCATGTATATGTTGGGATAAGTGCACATGTGTGCATATCTGTTTGGGTAAGTGTATGTGTGTGCACGCATATGTTTGGGTAAGAGTGTGTTTGTGCTCATATATGTTTTGGTAAGTGTTTGTTTGTGTGCATATATTTTTGGGTAAGTGTAAATTTGTGTGCGTGTATGTTTAGGTAAGTGTGTGTGTGCATATATGTTTGGGTCAGTGCATGTGTGTATGTATATTTTTGGGTAAGTACATGTGTGTACATGTATATATTTGGATAAGTGCGTGTTTGTGCTTGTATGTTTGGGTAAGTGTGTGTTTGTGCACATATATGTTTGGGTAAGTGTGTGTGCACATATGTTTGGGTAAGTTCGTGTTTGTGCGTGGATATGTTTGGGTATGTGTGTGTTTGTGTGCGTATATGTAAGGGTGCATGCGTCGTTGATGTGTACGGTAGCATCCTTTATGCATCGCGCGCTTCGCCGCAGTGTTTGGCATCCCCCTTTATGTTAGGGCGCGTGCGTCTGGCGTCGATGCCTATGTTATGAATTTGACGAGTACATCTTAAACGGTTCGGGAATTATGGCCAACTATGCTTATAAGTTCGCATAGGGCTTAAATGACTATTTGTCAATTTTCCTTGTTGGCCACTATGCCTATGTTATGAATTTGACGAGTACATCTTAAACAGTTCGGGAATTACGGCCAAATATGCTTATAAGTTCGTATAGGGCTTAAATGACTATTTGATAACATTCTTCAGCTAACATGGCCTGTACTGACTTGCTAGTTTCGAGAGCTTCGCGTAGCTAATCAGTTAAAGATCAAAATTAAGTTTATAAAAAATAAAAATTTAAAAAAATAAAAATAAAAAAATATATTTTCAAAAAAATTGTGAGAGCCTCGCGTAGAGACGAGCGCATTTTGAAAGCGTCGTGTAGAGCCTCGCGTACCGTGGTGACGTCATCGGCTGACGCGGGAGACGCTACTGGCTCCCCGATTCCTGCCAGGCGGCAGGTGGCGCAGAACCGGCTATTTCTGGCTACTTACATGCATTTGTATATACTGGACATACATTATTAATATACTAAAACATACAGTAAATCTAAATGAAATTAGGTTGGCAGAGGTGGTACGAATGTTTGTTTTCTTGCAGTCAACACAGCCTCACTTTTCAGCTTTTTGCCCATATGCTCTAAGTATGGCTAACCATGGCTGTAAAAACTTTCCTAACCGTTTTTGTTATACATGTGGTGAGTTTGTAATTTAAAAACATCAAAGAAACATTACAGAGTTTTTTAAAACGTGTACTTGGTATATTTTGGAATAAAACTGGGTGATCAAGAAAAACCTTGGACTCCACACAAGGTATGCTATGTTTGTGTTGAAGAACTTAGAAAATGGTCAACAAAAGAAAAGACAGATTTTAGATTTGCAGTACCCATGATATGGAGAGAACCAAAAAATCATTCAGACAATTGTTATTTTTGTAGCATTGATGTTACTGGATATAACTCCAAAAATAAGAAAGTAATTGTCTACCCTAATCTTCCTTCAGATATTCGGCCAGTCGGTCATGGTCCGGGACTTCCTGTCCCTGAGCTATTGATGACGTTTTACTTGATCAGTCCAGTGAAACTGAATCTGATGAAGATAAACCAGATGATGATGAGTTCCAATGTTCTCCAGAAAATTTAGAACCTCAGTTGTTTACACCGGCTGAGTTAAATGATTTGCTAAGAGAATTGGGTTTGACTAAAGAGAAAGCTGAATTTTTTGGCTCTATGCTAAAATAAAAACATTTGTTGGCACCTGGAGCATCTATTTATCAATATAGAACAAGATATTAACAGTTCGCTAAGTTTTTTAAGCAAGAACAGGATTTGGTGTACTGCATGATATTGGTTGTCTAATGAATGAATTTGGAATTGAGTACAACAATGAAGAATGGGGGCTTTTTATAGACTCATCAAAAACTAGCTTAAAAGCTGTTCTTTTACACAATGGTAATACTTATGCTTCACTGTCAGTGGCTCATTCAGTCCATATGAAGGAAACTTATGAAAATCTTGACATTATTTTAAAGGAAATTAACTATCCTGCTCACGATTGCATGATGTGTGGAGATTTGAAAGTTGTTGGTATGCTCCTAGGACAACAAAAGGGATTTACTACATTTCCATGTTTTATATGCGAGTGGGATAGCAGAGCAAGGGATCGACACTGGTCCACAAAACATTTGCCTGCAAGAAAAACCTTTACACCTGGAAAGAAGAACATTTTGCATAAAACTTTAATAGATCCAAAAAAATTCTTCTACCACCTCTTCACATTAAATTAGGTTCAATGAAACAGTTTGTAAAAGCCTTGCCTAAATATGGTGAATGTTTTAAGTATTTATGTAAAATGTTTCCTCATTTATCAGGAGCCAAACTGAAAGAAGGGGTTTTTGTTGGGCCTGACATTCGTAAAATGATGTTCGATTCCAATTTTGAAACAAAAATGACTACAAAGGAAAAGGAGGCTTGGATATCATTTAAGCAAGTTGTGACTAAGTATTTGGGCAATGTTAAAGACTCAAACTATGAGCTTATCGTAGCTAATATGATAAAAAAGTTCAAAAATCTGGGTTGCCTGATGAGCCTTAAAGTCCACTTCTTACACAACCATCTTGACTTTTTCCCTGACAACTTGGGTGATGTGAGTGAAGAGCAGGGGGAGCGGTTTCACCAGGACATCAAAGTGATGGAGAAACGTTACCAGGGACGGTGGAATGTCAGCATGATGGGTGATTACTGCTGGTCACTTCACCGAGAACAACAAAATGCATCACATCGGAGAAAAAACTACATAAGAAAGAAGCTTTAAAGAGAAGAGAGAAAGGAAATACCAAAAATATACACTTAAAATGTATGTAATGAATTTTTTTAAATACAATCGCAAACATCACATTTATAAATACAAACGCATATTGTGAGAGAACTGTGGGTGATACAAAAAAAACTGATGCCAGATTCTGTTTCAGCACCCAAAAAACATCAGATTCAGCTGCATTTATTTAAAACGTTTTCACAAAATATTTTTTTGCTTGCTTGTGTTATTTTAAAATATTTCAATTTGCTTATGCTAGCAAAATAATTTACAATGTTACATAACGTGTGCATTTTTCAGTTGCGTGTAAAATAAATCGTACACTCTAAATTCTGGATCAGTGGTTTCATTGAGTAGAATTATTTTAATTAAGTTAATGAGCTGTTATCTAGTGGCGAATCAGTGGAATGTAGTGAGGTTACACCTCCACGCCCATCCATTTCATTATGAATCAGGTGAAACCACTGCTTAATCAGTGAATACCAGCAACTTGACCAGTATAATTGTACGGTTTGAAAAGGAGCAGTTTCAACAGACATGCAGTCAAATTAGCCAGTCTGCACGTACTTTAAATAGTGAGGAGTGCATATATAGCTGCACACACTCACCTATGTGTATAGGTTGTGCCAGTAGCAGTTGCAGGGAGGAGACGGCCCACAGTAGTGTGACTAGGCTCTGCGTCATGTGGCACCGCTGCTATCTGCACAACACACACCAACCAAGTATAGAGACGTGACACTCACATTTATTGAAGCGATATATTTATTTTCAGCTATAAATTGTAAACATATCACACTTAGATTACCAACATAACGATATTCGTCACATCAGTACGATGAAAGGATATGAATTCAGGTATTGGGTGCCATGAAGATAGGAGAACTCATCTTCACAAACGTACATGTCATCTAGGTAATGACTTTTAAATACTTCCCCTACTGATCATCCATTTGGAAACTGGTATACATTATTTTCGTGTTTAATTTCCAATATTTTGTACAGTTGGGCGTTGAAGACTGTAAACTCCCCATTTTCTTAAACACCTCTATTTTCAATGTCCTTGTACTAACCAAATCAAAAATAAACGATCTACCCTCAGTAAACATAAGAGCAGGCCAGTTACGAGGTAAGTCCTACAAGGCAGCAACTGTGCAGCTATCAAGTGAAGTCACAAAATTGTCGTCGTGTTATTTGCAGCATATAAAAACGTATATTATTTTTCTAACCACCTGAAGGTAATTAACTAAGCAAAGGAATATTGTATTTTCTTAAGTTTATATATATTTTTTAATAAATCATTGTTCTTTATATATTTGGTGTTGGGATCACTACTGTGACCTGAGAAAAAAGTGGATTTAAAAAGGCCTAGAGAGTCCCCCTTCTCAGAAAAGGCCTAGACATTGTCTCCCCCTTCTCAGAAAAGGCCTACAGAGTGTCTCCCCCTTCTATGAAAAGGCCTAGATATAGTGTGTCTCCCCTCATCTCAGAAAAGGCCTAGAGAGTGTCTTCCCCCTTCTCAGAAAAGGCCTAGAGAGTGTCTCCCCCTTCTCAGAAAAGGCCTACAGAGTGTCTCCCCCTTCTATGAAAAGGCCTAGATATAGTGTGTCTCCCCTCATCTCAGAAAAGGCCTAGAGAGTGTCTCTCCCCTTCTCAGAAAAGGCCTAGAGAGTGTCTCTCCCCTTCTCAGAAAAGGCCTAGAGACTGTTTCCCCTTGTTCAGAAAAGGCCTAGAGAGTGTTTCCTCCTGTTCAGAAAAGGCCTATAGAGTGTCTCCCCCTTCTCTGAAAAAGCCTTCTGTCTACTATCCATGATCTGCAAACATCTGAGAAATGTAAAGCTCGAATGTACAAAATAATTATAAGGATAAAATGTATAAACCTAATAAGTAAATAAAATAAATTTATGTATACATAGTAACGTGTGTTTAATTTTTTATACAGTCTCTTCTGCTTTTCTGAAATACTCATTAATTCAGTGATGTAAACAATGAATTGCGAGAGTCTGTTTTAGGTAAAATGTATGTCAGTGCTTGCAGGAGGAGGGCTGTGGTTCGATATCAAGTATTATGCCTTACTCGGGTCGTTTACAATGGATGATTTCTATACTGCGAAAGAAAAAAATGAAGAGGATATTTGTAAGGAATATTTCGCAACCAGTTGGTTGGTCTGGTCAGTTGGTCTGGTAAGTTGGTTTAGGAAGTTATGTAGTATGACGCTTTGGTATGGACGGCTCTGGTAGAAATATTTTGCGAAGATTCTGCGAAGATTTTCTGCGAAGAGGTTAGCTATAAGGCGACTTTTGTTTCGATATTTTCCTTTATAGTTTGATTATATAGGTGGGTGGTATGGCAGGTTGGTCTTGTCGGTGGTTCTAGCCAGTTTTGTAGGAACTGGTCTCGTCAGAAGTTAGTCTTGGGCTGTCAGTCTCGTCAGGAACCAGTCTTGGATGGAGTCGGTCTTGGGTGGAGTTAAGTCTTGGATGGAGTCGGTCTTGTGTGTTGTTAGTCCTTTATTAGTTTTGTTAATCGGTAAAAAAAACAGAAGGCTGCATACCCCGGAATGAGCAATGGTGTGGGAGTTGGATGCCTGTCGACTAATTAACCAATGGGAAACATTGGTGAGGGTCAGTCGTCTACTGAACGTCGTGCTGAGGGAACCTCCAGAAATGTAAGATTTTATATAAATTTTTTAAAAATATGTTTTATCTTTCTTAAATATTAACTTTCAAAATATTGGTTTTGTAAATTTTTGAAAGTTTTTAATTTCTTAATTTTTTGGAGTATTTTAAATTGTTTTGGGTTCAAGGTCATACTAGGTCATGGTGTCAAGGTTGAAGGTCAAGTTCAAGGTCACTTGGATTTAATATAATGGTTGGGTGATGTCATAACATGGCGGCCGAAAGACCGGAATGACAGATCTTTATGTCGGCTTCGGCTCCAGGCCTATTTATGTCTAAATACTATAAATTTTAATTTTTTAATTTTTTTTTATTTCTGGTCAATGGTCTTGGGTAAAGAGTTTTGAGTCTTGTGTCTTAATTCTTTATCTTTGGTTTTTATTCTTGAGTCTTGGGTTTAGGGTTTAGAGTCTTGGGTCAAAAGTCTTGAGACTTGAGTCTTGGTTCAAGATTCTTGAGTCTTGTATCAAGGGTCCTGTGTCTCGAGTTAAGGGTCTTGAGTCTTGTGTAAATGGTTTTTACTATTCAGTCAAGGGTCTTAAATCTTGAGTCGAGTTTTGGGTCTTCAGTCTTGAGTCTTTCGAGTCTTGCATCTTGGGTATTGTGTCTTGAGTCTTAAGTATCAGGGGTTGTTGGGAATTTGTTGGAATTTTTGAGATTTTTAAGAATTGTTTGGATTTAAGGTTATCCAAGTTCAAGATTGAACAAGGTCATCAACATATAACATGGCTGACGAGATGGACACTGGCCGACCTGGCGAGGGCCGGTCGTATCGGGAGCTTAGTCGATCTACCTGTCATCGAACCCCGGACTTTTACATGTATATTTTTAAATTATTTTTTTAATAATGTTTTTAATTTTTTTTGAGAGAGAGATTTTCTAGTATTTCTGCAATTTTTTGGAATTTTTTTGGGGTTCAAAGTCATCCAAGGTCATGGGCACAGGATCGAGGTCAAATTCAAAGGTAAAGGTTGAAGGTAAAAAAGACCTCCCCCTCCCCCCACCGCAATCCTACCATTGGATCGTTTTGCAAATAATGGGATTGTTTTTTTTAATGAGGGAACTGGTGCTTTTTGAGGGATAAACGGGTAATTTTAAAGGAAAAAGCGAAATTTTGAGATAAAAAAGTGAAATTCCAGATGATGGCGGTTGACTTTTGGCACTACTCCTGAATCCTTTGTGCGAGACTTCCGCAAACTATTCTCCTCTCATCGTTTCCGAATGTTTAGTCTTCTCGCACATATACTTGCAATTAATGGATCAGATGTTATGAGTAGTCTAGGAATTATATGCATGTTTCTTTCAATTCATGATGTTTTTCTTGTAAACAATTCTCCATATTTCACACTATTTCTATTGCTTACTTCCTGTGCTTATTCTAAAAGCTGACATATCGGCCAAATACTAGCGGCTATAATATCTCTGCCATAGAATAATACTTTATGGATGCTTATGGACGTACTAAGAATACTCTCTCAAGTACAATTCTAAAGTACACCGACTGTACTCAGCGAATTTGTCAAGATCTACCGAGAAACCACTATTCAAGCATTCTAATAGCACACGAAATATCCTTATTAGTTCAGCATTGACTCCAGTGTTCTCGGCAAATATTTCGGCATTCCTAAAAATCTTCCGTGCGGTATTGCCATTATTCTTGTTTCGTGTCGTTTGTTTCGACACATCTGCCAACAAACCAAGAGCAATGTGGAACCTTTCCTGAACACGTTTCTACTTTTCTGCTACCTTCGTTTTATTTCCTGCTCTTCGAACTTGCCACGACTTAATATCTAGTCTGTATGACATTTGAAGTATGCATTCACAGAAACGTATCCAGGCATGAGGGGGCAACAGTCGAAAGTTAAAAAGTTTGGGTTTATTATTTCCTTTTGTGACAGTTTACTTAGGCTATTCGTCTTACGGGGTTTAGCCCTACACAAACAACATGTCTGGGTGACGCACACGACGATACAGACTTGGTGTGCTTTTGAAACCGAAAATTTTTGTACAGTATATATCAGAAATAATAATAGCACAAATTTCCTAAATTATATTTAGCTGGTGACGTAATTATATTCCGGTTACTCGTTAGGGAAAACCTCGCTGTTGAATGCTTGTTTATGTAACTATGATTGTTTTGCTATCAAGAATAATTTGTCTAGACAAACAATACTTATCAGCTTAATAGATCGTTTTACATTGAAACCGCTAACAGGTGCCACCTCAGTAATGAAATTTGGCAAAGAATTTAAAAGCTTATTGACATTAGTTTTTATTTACCTACACTATAAGCGTGGCGCCAAACACTTTACACATCTATAAATCATTGTTTAGGCGTGCGTCAGATTCTAAAATATTCGCACGTGACGTAGGTTTAGATAATTTGTTTAATATCTAAAAATCAATTCACTATTTTAAATCATAATCATAAAAGTTTTATATCTATAAATTATTAAATAGATAATACACTTTTTGTAAACTTTTAGTTCACCATTAGAAACTTATTGTGAATCACTTAAAAAAATATATCAAAATCTCCGGATAATGATTCACTGTACTTCCAGCAGTGCTTCACTGAAAGTAAGAGTATAATCAGTAGAGACCTGAAGGTATATCACAGGAACTACGACAGCAAGTTTAACCTTGTTGGGCCTGGTATATACTTTACGCACCCAAGTACCTATTCGACAACTAGAATTCCAAGAACTGATTGTTATGCCGCGAGATAATTAGTATACATAACCTTTTAACCTGTGTGTAACTATCATTATAATTGCATCAGCCAATACCTATTATGAGTACAAAGAATATGACGTGATTCACCTATAATTCTCAAAAAAATATTTATTTTTATGGTTTATAGGTAAACTTTTAATAAATTACCTAACTGAACTCTATCAATAAACCTTGTGTTCAAAGACCTTTTCAATTTAAATGAAATTACTTCCTCTGGGAGAAGGAAAACTGACGTTATGCTCTATATTTTATAACTGAAATGCAAAACCTGCGATTAGGAGTATTAATGACTGGTCTAGTTTCCATGGTTAACAAGATTTATTGTAAACAAGCACTAATGGCCTTAAGTGTAACAAGCCTAGATACAGAGGTGTAATTTTCTTATACTAAAATTAAAACATAAATATCAATCTAAAAGTTTTTGATATAAAAATTTATTAAAAAAATACTTTGATACAAATGCATAGATTTATAATTACTTTTAATTAATTAAGCTTACATAATAAATTTCTTAATTTAAATTTGAGATTTTTATATTTTAACAAAATTCGTATCGACTTAAGTATTCTTTGAGCTTAATATACAGTCTATATTCTTTTTTTTTTAGTATTTATGTAAATCTAATAGATCTTATGCTAATTTACCTCCTCCTTCATATCAATATGATATATCTTCTTATTCTTCTGTGGAGTAATAGCCTTCGTCACTGCTGGCTGTTTGTTGTTGGATAATTTCATATCTTCTATCAACGAGAGCTGCTCTCAGCACTTGCATTTCTTCACGCCATTTTTGAATGTTTTCATCCATTTTTTCTAAAATCCTGTCTGTACTGGTCATGAATTCATTTATTGATGCACAAAAATTTTGTAGAGATCTTAGCTGAGAAATTTCTGCAGCTGCTCCGTTAGACAAATTATTCTCAACCTGCGGTACCTGCTCTGTGGGTCGTTGAGAATTTTTTTTTCCAAGGGATGGAATCTGTTTCACAAAGTTTTGTCTCTGCTTCTTGTTCTTAAATGTTTGTGAATTCTGCAGTGGTGACATATTTTGTATAGATTTGATGAATGTTCAAGTGTTCAATCTTGAATTATAATTTGCCAATTCAGTCTTTCTGTAAAAATGAAAAAATTCACAGCTTTATTTACCGAATTTAAAAGATACAATCTCCTATTTTTGTTGACAAAAATAAATGGTAAACGCAGAGGGTAAAAAATTCATTGTATTATTTTTATTGTTTCTTTAAAACAAAAGTTAACTTTTTTATATACATGAAAATAAAGAAATTTATAACAGAGTGTGCTATTAAATTAATATTATAAAAATGTATTTCATTAGATTTATAAAAAATAAATGAANGAATTCTGCAGTGGTGACATATTTTGTATAGATTTGATGAATGTTCAAGTGTTCAATCTTGAATTATAATTTGCCAGTTCAATCTTTCTGTAAAAATGAAAAAATTCACAGCTTTATTTACCGAATTTAAAAGATACAATCTCCTATTTTTGTTGACAAAAATAAATGGTAAACGCAGAGGGTAAAAAATTCATTGTATTATTTTTATTGTTTCTTTAAAACAAAAGTTAACTTTTTTATATACATGAAAATAAATAAATTTATAACAGAGTGTGCTATTAAATTAATATTATAAAAATGTATTTCATTAGATTTATAAAAAATAAATGAATAAAATATTTATTGAGAGATCACACTGTCCATCTTACGGCAAATAATTTTTAAATTATAAATTGAAACTATATTTATGTTTTATATTTAATATACATGGAACATTCAATAATTAAATATATTTCTCAATTCAGAATACTTGAAAGGCATTTTTTATTTAATAAGAAATAAATATAAAAATATAAAGTACTTACCAGTTTATTAAAGTCAAACTAAACTTTTTGAATTTAAACTTTTAAAAATAAAAAAAGATTTTATTGGATTATTAAAACACTGGTGGGCGTCTGCTCCTAATGTAGTACGTCGGAGACTGAGTACATTATTTTTGTTTCAGTCCTCATCAGTTACATTGTGGATATGACGTATCTGGATTTTCTAAAATCTCTGTTTTATTATGAATGATTTGAATTGCGCGCCAAATTATACAGTGTGTGCGTGTGAAACTAATACTGTTTCACTCGCATTTGTTTAACTGCCTATCAGTGTGAGTAAAACTAATACTGTTTCACTCGCATTTGTTTAACTGCCTATCAGTGTGAGTAAAACTAATACTGTTTCACTCGCACTTGTTTAACTGCCTATCAGTGTGAGTGAAACCGCTAAACGTGCGAGTGAAACAGCTGAATTACGGGTAAAAAAACTGAATGTACGAGTAGTGTGAAGTTAGCGCCTGTCAACTGTCGGCTCCGAAATAAAGATATTTGTATTTAAAACAGCGCAACTATATTCAGACATGATCTTGTTTACGAATAGGCTGAACAAAATTTGGTGATTCCGCTGTTGACCGCTTGACGTCATTGTTATACTTCTAGATAAACAATCACTATATTTTTGTTGCGAAATACAACCGAATACTGTGTTAGTTACTATCTGTTGTTTGAGATCACGAGATTAAATTTCATGATAGTACTATAGATAATTTTCTTTCGTCATTATTATCAAATGAATTGAGTTATTAACTCAGCGGCCAATGGGATTTTGTTTTTTTTCTAATGAAATCCATTTTGGAAAATTCCCATAGAATCTAACAAAACGGGTCAAAACCACATAGAATAACCAGCTGACTTTTCTCTGTTGCTATGCGGTTTTTGTTCTATTTTATGTTTTATGTTTTAGTTTTACCTATTCAGTCAATTCTAGCTGTTTAGAACCTAATGTACAGCAGATTATACAGTGACGCTATAATTGGCTCGTATATGTGCACAAGTCCATCAAAGTTGTTTTCGATACATATTAATAGATTTCACCTTGAACGTTAGCACAGCAACCGTTCATACACATGCTGAATTACAATAATTACTTCTAATAAAATCAAATTAATGTTCATTGACAGAGGGTTTTAAATAAGAAAAAAAAACACATTAATTAAATTTACTGTTTATTAAATAAAAAAAAAACACATATTTTATAAACATCATACATTTCTGTATACAAATTGTTATTATAGACGGAAATCGTCAATAGTGTAGTTTTATTTCCATAGCTTAAACTAATTTATTCTCCAACCCGTAATTTATCACACAACACATAGTGAAAAACACACCCAACACCAAGAAAAAAAAAAATATTTTTATTTTACTTATTAAAACGTTTTAGATAAGTATAGTCAATAGCTACCCATACTTACACCTCATTTCTTGTATTTTATTACGAAGACTATTTAAAATAGANCCTCATTTCTTGTATTTTATTACGAAGACTATTTAAAATAGATTGTGTATCTAATTTAACCCAATGGTTTTGAATTGCATAATTTTCAACATAATTTAATAAAACAGTTCTTGCATGGTCATCTAATCCAGGCCTAATTTTTGTTTTATCAATCGTAAAAGCATTTGCTTTTTTACCAGTTAATGAACATGTACTCAATGCACTTTCAGTAAAAATTTCTACTAATAACAATCGTGCAAGTGTTTTACTATCTTTTGATAATCTTTGACAATTACTAAGTCTGATAGGATTAACATATACATTAGAATGAGGTATAAGCTCAATAAGATTTTTATTTTTTTCACGATTTCGCAACGTCCATCTAGAGTCATTTTTATTATAATCTGATGGTAAAGTAAATTTTCGTGCTATACCACGTTTTTTTGGTACAGTATCTTTACTGTTACTTTGATTTTGATTTTTACAATTTTTACCTTGAATTTTCCCTTTGCCTTTACCTTTAACACTATGATGATAATGATGATAATGATGATGATAGTCATCATCATCATCATCATCATCATCAATATCTATATCATAATCATCATCATCGTCAACATCGTTGTTAACATAATCTTCACCATCATCACTATCATCACTATCATCATCATCATCATCAACAACATCATCATCTTTTTGATTTTTATCTACAATTTTTTTTTATCTCACTTTTTTNTATCATCATCATCATCATCAACAACATCATCATCTTTTTGATTTTTATCTACAATTTTTTTTTATCTCACTTTTTTCTTCAGTTATTACACTAGCTATATCAATTGTTTTTTCATGAACATTTGTAACTTTTTCTTTTTCATTATTTTCTTCTTGAAAAAAAGCTGCCGTCATATTTATAATTTGTGCAAGAGAATCAGTACAATTATTATCAAAATTTTCTATTAACCCTATCATTGTTTGCATCTTCGCAGAGTATATTTTACAATTAATTGCATCATTTTCAGCTTTTTTACCCATCATATCTAAGCATGATTTCATATATTTTAATTTATCTAAAAAGTCATGATCAAAAAGAAACTGTTGATTTGATTTACTATTTTTGAACCCTAAATTTACAAGATTTACAGCTGTTTTATTTTCACCAGTATCTCTATTATCTGATTTATCTTCTGAATTATTTTGCTTCAAAGAGTTTAAATTAGAAGACAATGATTTATTGTTTGACAACTGAGATTGATGCGATTGTCGGGTAAAATATTTCTTATTATTAACAGAATTGTTATCAACTGACCTATTGCTTACATTAGAATTCACTGGGTTCCAGTTTGATAACATTTTAGATGTTGACGGCTGTGGTGATGTTGTTCCAGTTGATGACTCACCGATTCTACCAGATATCACTAGTTTTTTTACAGTACGATCAAGCCGAGAGTCATGTGTTTCTATTCCTGATGTGGATGGTTTATTTCCTATAAACAATAACAGTGTGTTAAACTTCGCAATGTCTATTCATACCCACATAGCACGCGAAGCGTCATATACAATTTTGTTTTAGTACATTTCATGACTACAATATAAAATGGAGCGCTCGATAAGCGCGCGCAGAGTGTAATGCGACCACTTTATTGAAAAACACAACAAATATAATAACAAAAATTTACCGTTTTTTATAATTTCTACATAACTTCCTTCTTGAATCAATACATTATTAAGCATTTTTATATAATCTTTTGCTTCTTTATAAGAATCTGGAAACAAAAACATATATTTTACTTCTGTGCCACTATAACTTCTCCGTTGAAAAATATTGCACCAAATATAAGCTTCTTAAATATTAACTCAACTAACCTGTGCCAAACTTCACTTTAGCGTCAAAAACGGACCAATCGTTAACAAAATTTTCCTTTCTCTTTACACGCTTCTTGGTTATCGATATTTGCTCAACCGGATACTTTACAATACCCGTTTGATTTTCCACTTCACGTAGTACCATCCAAGAATCCGGAACACAAACATATTTATCGAAATCGGTATAAGGTGGATCTATAAGCTCAACTACATAATATTGATAATTTTTATTTTCTTCCATGTACAAAAAAATACTCTTTTAATCACACAAAGTACGTATCGCTTAATAAAAATGATATTTTTACTATAATTTTCCTAAAAAAAACACGTCTGGTGTCACGGACTCTGCTTCAATACTGACTTCAACATTTTACACGTTGGCTATTTTCCCAACTCGTGGTTTTATCTACAGACGTAGCGTACATCATAATCAACCATAATATAACCTACATAAAGTTGGTTTTTGAATGTAATACACAGTACTTCAAGTGACTATTAACACGTAGTTTCAAGCCTATGGTCTAATAGAATTCAAGGTTAAAATGAGATTGTAACTCATTATTTATTCGGTATTTGAAAGTATAATGAACTTGGTTTTTGTTACAGTGTCAAGATTTTTATCCCATCATACAAATAACCTCTAATCACTTTCTAGTATGAGTATTTTGTTCTAATTTCTAATTTGATATGGAGTTACAATGAATTTAGTAAGTACTACTTACTAATCTAAGCATATGATTTTAACACATGGCACGTGCAAATAATCCCGACGGGTTATCAACCGTGAGCGAAGATTGGATCGAACATTCTATTTATAAACATCAGCCGTCACTGTAAAGATTGATTTTAGCTCCATCTTTGAATTTCCGATGAACTAAATCAACTAAGCGCACTCTTGTGTAATATAGCCGAACTAATACGGTTTCTATTGTTACACGATCACATTAACTTGAGGAGGTAAGCTGATTAATATAATTAAAAGACTCTTTAGAATTTACTAAATTTCATACCTCAAATTAATTAATGCGCATAAGATACATGCAAAAGTGTTTTGTCACTTAAACTATTTGACTCTATATCAAATTATAATTATATTTACCTACAAAGACATTTACGCGTCACATAAATCTATTCTCGCAGCCAGTAGAAACACGTTTTACAAGTTTAGTCCTTGAAGTGTTACCACATGTTTGATTACTATTAAAGTATGCTGTTGTTATTATGCAATTTCTCATATTCATTGCTTGTTTTGAAGCAACGTTTGTTTGTTGTAAATGATTCACATAAACAATTAATTATTTTTATGCTTTAGAACAATTTGAGTATGAGTTATTGCAAATATTCCGTGTCAAGTACCGCTGGGTTGTTTCAATAATTACTTTGTTCATAAAATATCCAAAATAAACAGCATTAAAATTCTTGAATTAATTTTGTTGTATTACGCTATAGATTTATATGAAACGAAGATGAAAATCATAATAGGTATTATGATTAACATTCCTATGACTGCAGTATAAGCAATCCACATTCGTCGGTAACAAAAAGAAAACACTTCATTTCATAACAGAAATTAGTTAAAATATAGGGCGTCACCAGAGTTTCTCATTTCTTGGATCTACTTCCGTAGTATTAGACACCAGCGATGCATCCCAATAAATAACTACGGACTTTGTGTTCTTAATGAAAACATTCAAAGATTTTACACACTTCAATCTTACTTTTGAACTTCTAGAGTTTTATATTCATACACGACGCGTTTTCCATCATTTTCCATAGTAAACTTTTGGGGTTTTGACACACTGAAAAAAGATAATTTAATTAAGATTGTTATCTACATAATTTTAAATAAATCTCTAGTTTTTAAATAAATAACTCACCTTTTGTTAGATAGTGTAAGATAATAAGTCACTCCATTCCGGCTTTCATGTCTGCTGACAATATAACTATCCGAAGAAATTTCACTTTGTAAAGTACAGAGACTAAACTTCGAAGATTCTCTCCTGAAATGATCGCACATAAAAATTACATAAGTGTGTACTTTTTAAAAGGGAGAGCAAAGCCCTTAATTTCAAGTACTTACGAAGTAGAAGACTCTGGTTTCATTATATCTATTACTGTCTTGGGAATTCCGTCATTTTGTTTGAAAACAACTTCGATAACATATGATTCCGTTAGTTGTCTGAAATAAATAAAAGAAACTGGCTACTGGTGTTGCAATGAACGCTTAGAAACCGGCCAAGACGGGACTAAAAGGATGATTGAGATATTTCTAACCAGGATTCGAACCCAGTTATAATTTAGCGAGCATATTCTATGGCATGAAATCTCCAAATTAATAAAAACTTATTTGTCAACGATTTTTTCAAAGATGTAGTAATTTTCATCATTATGTTTGAATTCATACACAATCATTGGTATTCCTCTTACTTTTAGTACAATCACCTGATTGCAAGTAAGATCATGTATTATTTTTTCAGCTAATGATGTGATAAACTCTTCAAATCCGCCAATATTCCAACCTGCAGGGACCAAGATCCTGTCGGATAACTTAATGTAGTCCACGAACAAGTATTTCTCCATTTTTTTTTCTTGTTTGTTCACCGCAACAATGCACACGAGTATTACGCACCTCACGCTGGACTATATAACAGATACTGATAGCTATTATTCACTTGTATACTTTAAAAGGTCATCCTTAATCTCATTAGAAAGATAACTCTTTGTGTCTTCATTCGGCGCCAAATATTTAAAAAACTTGAGATACTCTTGAATCCGAAATACGAAGTCTACATGCTATTGTCACGCTCACGCAGCTTGTCGTGTCCAACTGAACGCCTAGAACTAGCATAGCTTCTAACATAACATAGACCGACATACTGTAAATATTGATAACAAACATAACCTACATCAACATAGTTACTGTTGATATATGACATATCTAATAATAGAGTTTCACGACGGTCGATTACATATTTGTCAACGAATATCTTGCGTAATAAAGTATTTACAAATCCTTATCAAATAATATAAATTTGATATGAGTAAAAAGACGTAAGTGCTTATCTGAAGTAAAAAAACTAGAATTCATACCCATTAACCTTTCGTAAATTGAAATTAATTATTCTGTTTTGAAAAGAATGTCTAGATCTTTTAACCTCAATTACAGCTGTCGGTATCAAATTTATTTTACCGGTCGCTCGAAATTGTTAATATGAGTTCGTGTTTGATGAGTGTGCTATTTAGGAAATTATGTCCCAAAAGTTTTAATTGAAGCGCTAACAAAATAAAACGACTAAAATTAATAGACGAGTGGATTTTCTTGTATCTTGCAAAACTGCGTAGATTAGTAAAACAAAAATAACAAGTTTCATTTATTTATGAGGTAATTTAAAACGAAATAGCAATGATTTTGGCACACTTCTTGACAATTAAATTGGACATTTTGGTCATTATTTGTCACATTAATCTGTGTTTACGTTGCTCGCTTTACTCTAAGATAAAATAAAATGGAATATTGAGAAATAGTAGGTCAATAATAATATATATTTATTGCATAAAATTATAACTTATTCCGTCGATATCTAGCATAGCGTAATGCATAGAATTAATTAGAGGGCAAAGTTCAGTTCACTCTTGTAAGAAATATTTAAATACAATTATTGTGTGGTTTGATGTTAGTCATTCTGAAAATAGAATACAATAGCAGGAAAAAACGGATATTCCTACATGGAATGTCGGACCTAACCGCGGTTATGGTGAGTCAAACATTCTGTACCGATTAAGTGAATAAATGGATTCGAATTAGATAGTTCATCTGTAGTATCCAAAAGTTACCTGATTCCTAATATGTAGTAAGACGTGACACTACACACTAATTCTAGAAAAGGAACTTAAAGAAACTATCGATTTAAAAAGCTGAGCGTGACTTATTATCTTGCATTTGAAATAACTAGGACAATAACTTATGTGTAATTAAGGTACGTGTACACGGAGCTACGAATTGTTTCTCTAAAAAACAATATCGTTATTAATTATGTTACTATTGCATACATACTATTTGTAACATTAATAAAGAAAAAAGAGTTACTTTAAAGAAAATTATAAGTTATTACCATCAGTTGGTAGTGTAAACAGAGCCTTATTTTCTGAGAGCCTATAACGTGTCTATGTGTATTTATTGCAAGAGAGAGTTTGAGATTCTGTCGGCCATAGATATAAAAACAGATAGTAAAAATAATAGTTTTAGATTTATGGTGGGTGATGCAATAATAAATATATTTAATGTGGCTCTAGAATTGTGTTTAAGTTGGCTGTTTAGGTATAGTGTACAGATATTAACTTTAAAAATAGACTTTCCTCATTCGGGTGAAGTAATAAACAAGTATATATTTTACAACCATATTTATTGACATTTTATTTAAATATTGCTTTATAATACTAAAACTAAAGATACTTTTGAATCAGACAATATTATAATATTTTACTTAATTCTAATCACATGATAGCTTAGATAAGATACTTAGTTCTACTGAAAATACATCTGAATTGTATACAATATTATTAAATAGTTATTAACTAGTCCATTAAACATTTTTACATTATATGTTACCCTACTTAGTTATACTTAAGCTAATACAGTTCTGTTTTTAGGATAGAACAATTTTTTTACTAAAGTTAAAGATTGATTAACAAATGATGGTTTAGATCTTATCGACATAACTAAATTAGTATAACGGATCATAACTCGATAGCAAAAAAAATATTGTGACAAAACAAAAAGAGCGTGATATCTTTGCCGCCGAATATCGAGAGCTATATTTGCAATTGAAATCATACCAGTTGCATTAAATTTGGAAATCGCTCTATCTAAAGCACAGTATGCACCCGTTCGTCCGAGACCCGCGCTACAGTGAATTATTATTGGGGGTCGTTGAAGTTCACTTTGGCCACAAGATTTCAATTGTTTAGTAGATTCTTCGTGATGTTGTCTTACTGCTAATATGAAGTTTAAAAACTCTTCCGTACTTGTAGGTGTGTTAAAATCGGGCCATTGAATGAATTGAAAATGGGTTATTTCTTGACTTGCCGTGGTTCCATCGGTGAGAAGTAGTGTTGTCTTGATAAAACTGGTGTAGTCTTCAATTTTCGTGGTCGTGATGATAAATTTCTTGAATGTCACAGCAGATCCTTCGGTGTCACTCCAGTATGCGGCACATTTTTCCTTTTCATCTTCTACTTTCTGGCACAGCATGACGATAGTTTTGGTGTGAGTCATCCAGGCCATTCGCCAAAAGTCATAACAGGTGTGTGGTAAGGGCGCTTGGGTACAAACATATTTTTTGTTATATTCATACCCGTTCACATGATTGGCATTGATATAATTGCCATAGTTTCGTTCCACAGATAAGACGACTCTGCTGTGATCATAACAGACAGTATTTTGATATCTGTTCAATCTTCTATTGATGTTATTTGTTGAGTCCTCGAAGGTGCCACTTGGTTTTTCACATAAAATTTGTTTGTGTTCCTCCTTGATTATGTCTACGGCGTTATCTTCCGTTACAAGCGCGACTAAATCAGCGTGAGTCAAATCACGAAATGGAGTCTCCATTATTTAAATTTTAAAAGATTATTATTAAATAATTTACACTTGTTTCAATTAGTCGATGTCCGCGCTACAGGATTGGTCGCGACAACTGAAGGGTTAATCATTCCGGCTTACATTATATACACGTACAATGTATTAATTGATAGGTATTACTAAATATGGATTTAATATTGGCTACTGACATTGTCCTTTGTTCGAAACACGAGCATACGTCATGCATAAAACCGCAAGGCAGTAACTGATATTATATTATGAAATAAGAACGTATGTACTGTATTGAGTGACGATTTTAATGACCGCTGGACTCAGTTACTAACCAACATTGTGTAGTTTTAGGTTTATAAAAACCTAATCGGTTTGTAGTTGAGGAAAGTAATGTTTGAAACTAGGGTATTTTAGTGCCTATTAATTCGTAATGACACATTAGGGAAAACCTAATTGAGTTATCAGCTTTGAATAATAGTTTATCATCCGTATTTTACTTAACTTCTGACCCTTAACACAAACTTTTTGTCGATAGGAATTTACGCCCTGATAACATGATAGTATAAGTTGGACAGGGTAATTAAGTGACTATTATTTCAAGTCTATACGTACTTTGACGTATAAGTGTACTGTTGACGTATATAATTAATCATTTAATTTAAAAAATGGTGAAATCAAACATCTATGGAAGATTTAGCGCTACAAACAATAAAGGAGAAACATTTTTCCATCGAGCGTGTAGACAAGAATCAATTTCACTTTTGTGGAGAGCAGAAGAAGAGATGAAATATCTTGATTGCAAGATCCTGAATATAAGAGATTACAGTGGTTCTCAGTGCATCCATATTTTAGCAAAATCAAAAATTCCCTATGTGCCGCATATGATGCGTATTATTTTGAAATTGGGAGCTGATATAAATGGTCAAGAAGCGATTAGCGGTTTTACTCCTCTTCACATTTGTGTGGTAGAGAAAAATTATAAGGTCGCTGAATGGCTATGTCAAAGTCCGGGCATCAATTTACAGGCTAAAAACTTTGAAGGTATGACTCCATTTATGCTGGCAGATAAAATGCAAGATTATCAAATGATGGACATTCTTCGCAAGTATCAAGCAAAGTTTTCATATCAGTCAACAATTGATAGTGATAGTGATGGTGAAAGTTATATGGAAAGTGATAACATGAGTGACAGCGATAGTTATGATGTAATTTAAGCAACTAGTATTTAAAACCAGAATAATAATTAATTTATGGGTACTTGTATTACGAGTTCTAGTTTGTATTAAATACAGCAGAGTAATCAAATTTATATAATCAATAAAAACAACATATAAAATGTAATATATTTATTAATAATAAACTCCTTATAATTATTATAACAATTTTATTAGTTGGGTAAAAAATATAAAAATACTTTTATACCACTTATGTTTTTTTTTTTCACATTCAGGTGTAAGATTACCTTAAAATTCTATGCTAGATTCTGAATACATAAACAAAACACTACAAATTAATTAAAAACAATATTCATAGCCTACATTTAACGCTGAAGTTAGCTAATAAGCGTTATTAAACTTAAGTCTATAGATATCTAAACTAATTTTTTATCTCAACCACTTAGGAAGCTCAATTTTCTTTTTTGGTCTGCAAGATGAAAGTCGGATTAAGCTGGCGTTCATCTTGCAAACATTCTATTGTTTTTCTTTGGTGTACAGTATAATATATTTCTAATTACAAGAGCTAGTACATAATTAACTTTCTAAATCACTATCTTCATCACTGAACTCAGAGTCACTGGTAGGCGGAGATTCACAGTTTGCTTGATACTTGCGAAAGATGTTCATCATGTGATAATCTTGCATTTTATGCGCCAACTGATATGGGGTCAGTCTTCCATAGCTTTCAGCATACAAATTAATGCCGGGTTTTTGGCATAGCCATTCAGCGAGCTTATAATTCTTCCCTTCAACACACATATGAAGAGGAGTGTAACCAGCAAGGCTTTCTTTACCATTTATGTCAGCTCCTAATTGTAAGACTATCTCCATCATTTCTGGTGCGTAAGGTACTTTAGACATGGCTATAATGTGAGTACACTGAGCGCCTCTGTAGTTTTTGATATTCAGTATCTTGCTATTAGGCTCTTTTAACCAAGAAGCTGCTGCTAACAGAGCGGATCTTATTCCTCTATCACACACTTTGTGGAAGTATGTTTCTCCTCTTAAGTTTCTGATAGTTAATACTTTTTGAATGTTCAAAGTCTCCATTTTTCAATTACTGAAATATTTATTTATTTCAGGATAGACGTGTACACTCGCTACGCTGTCTGAATAGATTTAAATAATGATTCCTGTATTCCCGACTTTTATACCGATTTTATCAATATAAACTTGGAAATACCCGGACGGAAAGGTTATCCAGAGTTAAAATAGACTCTTGGGTTTTACCCAGCTTTGTTATTGCCAATAAATCGGTATTAAAGTCACGTAATCTAATAATACGTTTTAGGAACTGGCTGATCCATAAAAACGAAACCCATAAAGTCACTCATCCCGTGGATTTAAAAATAAGACACCTAAATAACGAGATTGGGAATTTTTGACGCACTTGTTGTTTAATAAATTAGATAGGTAGCCCAGACAGCTATTAAGAAAAATTACAATTTCTGAGTTACAGATCGATAGCTTATCTATTTTACTAACCTTTGTGCCATTTGGGTTTTCACATAAAATTTGTTTACGTTTAATTAAGATTAAATATTTCATTTTCGATGCCGAGTACTATTCTTTGAACGTCACAGCTTAGAAGCCTACGTGCTAGTAATCATGGGACCTAATGAGTAATAGTAGTTAAGAATGACAAACATTAAAAGGTAGGTGACACTTAAAATACCTACAATCGGTTGATGGTAAAACAGGAAATTATTTTTAATTTCACCATTGTAATTCTATGGTCTGTTAGCAAAGAGCTTACAGAAATCGTTAGAGGTACTTTAATCTAAATTATCAATAAAACAAAGTAATAAAATTTCAATAATATATTTGAAATTAACCTCTTATATCTATTACAAAAAAAACTTAAATCTAAAGATATCTAGACTAATTTGATTCTATATAAAATCAATTGTCCATGAGGGGTCATGGGTTACTCAATGATCGCGACAAAATTTGCGTCATTTGCTTATCTTGCATTTGCCTTGCCAGCTGACGTGGAGTTTTTCCGTCGTTATTTTTAACTTTCAAATCGATCCCCGGTTTCTCCAGTAGATGTTTGACGAGTACATAGTTTTTCTTCAGAACGCAAATATGCAGGGGCGTATTACCACTAACCCCATCTTGGCCGTTCACGTCAGCTCCTAATCGTAAGACGACATCCATCATTTTTGGCGCTTCACTAGCTCCTGAGTTGGCAATATTATGAATGCACTGATTCCCTTTCTTGTTTCTTAAATTCAGAATCTCGGAGTTCGGGTTTTTTAGATAATTTGCAATCATCTCTAAAGCACCAATTGCATTATTTTCACACATCGCATGAAGAGGTGTATTTCCGCTATTATCCTGCATTTTCAGCATTTGTGATAAATTCTTGGATTCCATTGTTAGTATATCCAAATATTTAATCTTTTCTTTCAATAGAGCACGTGTTTACCGAAGAGCTTTCGACGTTGAACTAACGATTAACCGTTACCACCACTAGTATTTATATCATTTTATCGTCCTGAACAAATTTTCCATAAATAACATAACATGACGCAAACGATTAGAAATAAAATGAAGCAATACAAGGAAATATTTTTCAAAGCCGATAACATTGTTAGGTTTCACAAGTTAGGTTTTTCTGAGTTAATAAACAGTTTTAATTAAGGCAAAATCTATTGTTAACCTAACAATACAATTCTCAGAATCTGAGATCAAAAATAACAAAAAAAACCCATAAATACGTTATACCATAGTTATAATTATCAGTGACCTAAATTCCAGGAGAATTAAGTTCCTATAAGCCTATAGTTACAGGAAATTAGTCAGTAACTGTGAAGTATAAATAAAAAATATAATCGCGAAAAGGATGGCACGGAAAATCATGAAGCGTTCTACATTTTTTTTTAATTATAAATTGCGTAAAAACCAGATAATCTGGACCGAGAATCGAACCCAGTACCTCTCAGTTACAAGCTGAGTGCCCTACCAGTTGAGCCATCTAAGCCTATAATGATTTTCTTATTTTTAATTTGTCTTTCATTTTATCACAAAAATATTAATAACCTACATTTAACGCTAATGTTAACTTATGAGTATTAAAAAACTTAGATTCGTAGATACATAAATGAATTGATTTCTTATTACAAAAACTAGTACATATTTACGTAAGAATTAAAGATCAATACAATACTTAGTTAAATACTATTGTTACGCTTACGTGTACAGGGGAATTCAAGTGCTGTTTCATACTCACGAAGAAGACGCATCATTTGCTGATTTTGCATTTTACGTGCCAACTGAAAGGGCGTCTTTCCGTTGTAGTTTTTAGTTTTTAAATTGATGTCAGGTAGCTGGCATAGAAATTCTGCAAGCACATAGTTCTTCTGTATAACACAAATGTGAAGCGGTGTGTTACCAACGAGTTCTTCTTGTCCATTTACATCAGCTCCTAATCGTAAGAGAAGATTCATCATGTCCTTTGCGCAGCTATCCATTGACCGGGCAAGGATATGGATGCACTGAGCACCACTGTCATCTTTTTTATTTATTATTTCTTGCTTCAGGCTCTTCATCCATTTCTCTGCTTTCCGTAAATCAGAAATCGATTTTTTTTGACAGGCCGTATGAAAATATGTTTTACCTTTATCGTTTCTTTCACTGAGTAATTTGTAGAATTCGGAGAACTCCATTTGTTTAATTACGTAACAATTTATTTTGTTTTAATATTACTTGTTTGCAATATCCCACTCAGACTTGATTTGAATTGTAATTTACTGAACATAATATTTATACCAATTTGTTGTGGATGAGGATATAGCTATTATTAACGGCTTAACACTGAGTTAACAATCAAATGGATGATAAAAATAGTATGAGGAAAAATAAGTATCAGCGATAATTAGCGCTGCCAGTACCATATACGCATTAACATACTTCAGTCTATAGAAACGGAGAGTTTATTTCTAATAACAGAAACCGGTACATGTTCATAAACCTCTTAACTACCACTATCACTTTACTATACACTCATTCTTCGTTTACGTCCGGACGGGTATTCAAATACCGTATGATATTCAGAAAGGATGGCTATCATTATCTCATCTTGCATCTCGCATGCCAAATGATACGGAATCTCTCCTGTGTCACATGTAACTTCCAAATCGATGCCCGGTGTCTTGCATAGAAATCTGGCCAGTGCGTAATTTTTCATCAGAACACATAAATGCAGCGCAGTGTAACCACCAACCTTGTGTTGACCATTTACGTCAGCTCCTGACTCTAAAACAATATGCATCATTTCTGGTGCGTAGATAGCGTTTGTCATAACTATGATATGAGTACATTGAGCACCACTGTAGTCCCTCATATTTAGTACTTTATAGCAAGGCTGCTTCATATTTTCTGCTGCTCGCTGTAGACCACGAATCGACTTTAGTTGACACGCAATATGAAAAAATGTATCACCTCTCCCGTTTCTGACACTAAGCATTTTTAATACTTCCAAGTTAGCCATTATTTATTTATTAAATTATATATTTGTTTTTTATTCAATGGAGTATGTGTTCACCATAGAACTGTCAGACTGAAAATAAGTTATTGTTTCAGCCCCATGGGTATTAATACTTGTTCGTTCCCGGAAATTTAATTTTTTCAGACCATATATGACCATGCTTACGCATACTGGAATACGGAAAACCTACAAGGGAATCAAATTTTCCATGACTGATAACTCTATTTGGTTTTACCCAATTTGTCATTGCGAATGACTAATTACAGGATTAATTTATCAAAAATAATAAAGTACAAAACTACATTTATAAATACCTTTTATTTTTACATATTTTTATCAGAGATAACTTTATGATTACTTTAATAACTAAACTTAAAAATAAAGTAAATTGGTAAACAAAAATATTCACAACCTACACTTAACGCTAAAGTTAACCTATGAGCATTGAAAAACTTGAACTCGTAGATACATAAATGAATGAATTTCTTATTGCAAAAACGAATACATATTTATATAAGAATCAATTATAAACACAAAACTTTATTACATAGTACGTGTACGCTTACGTGTAGATGGCAGTTCCAATTCTGCTTCGCGCAGAAGATGCATTATTTCCTTATTTTGTTTCTTACGTGCCAGCTGTTCCGGTGTGTATCCGTCGAAGTTTTTAACTTTTAAATCGATATCTGGTAGATTACAGAGAAATTTGGCAAGCGCATAATTATTGTTTAGAGCACATAAGTGTAGTGGTGTGTTACCGTCGCAGTCTTCTTGGCCATTTACATCAGCTCCTAATCGCACAACCATATCTATCATTTTCGTTGCGCAGCTAGCGTTTGACAGGGCAAGAATATGGGTGCACCGAGCGCCATTGTTGTCTTCTCTATTCAGTATCTCGTAGTGAAGGTTTTTCATCCATTTTACTGCTTTTCTTAACTTAGAAACCGATTGTTCTTGACAGGCCCTATGTAAGTATGTATCACCTTGATCGTCTCTTTCACTAAGTAGTGTATAGAATTTTGAGGGCACCATTTTCTCTGAATAGAAAAATATTTCTTCTGCTCACAAATAACTTGTGTACTACAGTACGTCCAGACTTAATATAATTAAAATACACTGGCCGCGTTATTATTTATATCTCTTATCAGACTGAAAAATGTTATTAATATTAGGTCATTACTGATTCACGAGTTAACTGTGGGTTACAATCAGTTGCGGAAAAACCCGTTATAAAAAAATTTAGCGTTGTAGGTACCTTATTACAAATTAACTGTCGGTTTCCATTGTTTCCTTGCAGATCTCATCTTCATTTATAAATAGGGATTTATATATTTCTTCAAATTTGCGTAGTATCATCATCATACGTTTATCTCGTATATGAGCTGCCAATCGATAAGGCGTTCGTCCACATTTGCTCTGAACGTTTAAGTTGACCACATATTTTCTGCATAGATATCTTGCAAGTAAATAATTTTTCTTCAGAACACATATATGAAGCGGAGTGTAACCAAAATTGTCTTCTTGTCCATCTATGTCAGCTCCTAATTCCACGACGATATCCATCATTGTTGATGCGTGACTGGCATCTGAATTGGCTATAATATGAGTGCACGTGACACCATTGATGTCTTTCACATTCAGTACCTCGTAGTTAGGATATTTCAGCCACTTACGTGCGCTAAGTAAAAAAAAAATAGATCCTACTCGAGTAGCTATATGGAAATATGTTTCACCGTCTTCGTTTTTTTCACTAAGAATTTTATGGATTTCTGCGATCTCCATTTTTTAATAACTATTGTCACAAAATACGTGTAAACTGCTGCAGCTCCAGACTTGATTTAAATAATTCCTTCCTCAACACAATATTTATACCACATGTTTAGGTATAGTTTGGATTTAAATATTTGCTCTGGATTTTGATATTTTCTCATATCTCACGTCACAGTCAACTTATATGCACTATCAAACTCAAATCCATAGAAAACTAGATTTATTGATTTTTAATCACAAGAGCAAGGACCTATTTATGTACGTCACTACATCGATCACTATTTTCAAAACTAATCATCACTTGTGCACGAGGATTCAGAAATATTCATATACTTGTAAAGAACTGCCGCCACTTCTTTGTTCTCCCATTTTTGTGCCAACTGATATGGTGTGTATCCTTGGTAGTTTCTAGCTTCTAACTTGATATCCGGTCTTTTGCATAAATATTCAGCCATTATATAATTGTAATTCAGGACACATACGTGAAGCGGGGTATTACCGTACTGTTCTTCTTGACCATTGACGTCAGCTCCTAATTGCAAGATATAATCCATCATTTTCTCTGCGCCGCTATGCATTGACTCAGCCAGAATATGAGTGCACTGAGCACCATCGCGGTCTTTCAGATTTATTATGTCACGAACAGGCTCATCTAGCCACACTTCCGCTATCCATAAAGTCAATATGGACGTAGCTTTACACGCCTCATGAAAGCGTGATGCACCATAATTATATATATAATTTGGGTTCACATAATATCTTGAGAAATCCATGGATGTGTTGTGTAAGAAACTGCTGGATTCAGACTGACTGATTTGTTCAGTACCTTGCTATTTATATTATTCCGTTCTGTTTGAATTGTTATTAATGTTTCATTACGTCACTACTTTTTGCGTCATAACCCAGTTTTAAACATTAGCGAAACAATCATATCAATAGGTTTCTATAAGCCCATAGCAACATAAATTGGGTGAGTCACTGAGGAAGATTTTAAGAAAAACAAAAATTTTCGGATTGAAGATCACTTCTAGAGAATTGCGGACTTTACCATCGATCATACAAAATATCATATTGGGTCTAACTAGAAGTTCCCGGTCATCTACGTCGACTATGGTAGGAGTGAGACTATCAGTCTGTTCTTCGGCTCTGTTTACTTCACCATTGATAACATCCACAGATTCCTTCGCATAAACCAACTTAATAGGACGACAAAATCTCGTTGATGAAGGTTCAGGTATTGCCAGATTACTGAATTTCGTTCGTTAGTAACATCATAGATTTGTATAGGTACTAAAGAAATACTGAACAAACTTTCATCTGTAGACTTTTCCTTCGAAAATTTCTGTCGATGCCTACTTTATTCTGCACCGTCACAGCCCCACTTAAAAACAATTCTTAGGTTATTATCATCGGACAAGGTTCGTAGGACATCTTCTTGAGCTTTGCAAAGCCGTGTTACAGTGTGTGTGCAACAAGGGCCTGCACTGGTATTGCAGACGACGTTACTGTGACTTTTACATTGTCAGAATAACAAAGTCGCTTCGCGTATTTGACCTTATTGTACTATGAATGAATACTACAGTTTGCTTGTTTCGCCTGATCACGCACAATCTTGTAGTGATTCGTCGGAAGATTGGCATCAACCTGACGCATTCTGCGTCCCTATATTTTATTCGTAAGAACACACGCTCTGGCGAAGCTCGCGGGCCGCAATAAGGATTAAGGGTTTTGTGGATGTGCTGGAAGAGGGATGCCAGGAGCCTCGCAGCTGCAAAGGCACGCTACCAAAGGTTTCTGCACGTGCAGACGACATCCGGAGACAACGGAAGGCACCAGGGCGCGGACACAGCTGCATTTTGCAGCTGCCCAAGGGACACCGAGATCCCACCACCAGCTGCGCCTGTCCCGGGCTTGTACCGCAATAAACCATGAGAGCTTTTAGCGGACGTGCGTGCAGAATGGGACAATAAACTTCCAGGCCAGAACCAAGGGACGACGCCACGCCGGCTGCGGACCACACGAGCAGCGGCCACGTGTTTTATGACCCGGGACGACGACAAGCACCCCGGACCACGTGCAGAGAAGGGGGAGGTTGAATATGGTGATCAAGCCTACATAACCACGAGGAGCAGGACCAAGCGGGG
>NQII01000881.1:130481-142802 GCA_002778355.1 Clitarchus hookeri | reverse complement strand
AACTATTTCTTTTCAGCTATAACCAACATGTCCCTTCAAAATCCGTTGTTAATTCGTACGGACTTTTAACAAATTATTATAATTTATTGAAAAAATATACTTAAAACTTAAAACAACCAATTTATATAGTGCTTCAGTGCTAAAAGCAAGACAAAACCTTTTTACATATACAATTTTTTTATAACCAATTCAACATGTAACTCCTAGGGTGATTTTTCAAAGGTTCTTTTCAAAAGTATCGAAGATACCGTGAATGGATTATACGCAAGGTGCGTGTGTCGCGAGCCTTCTTGCCTCAGACACGCGCCGAGAATCTACACATGAATGGCGGATGTGCATTCTTCACCGTAACTCATGATAAACAAGACATAATACATCACTACTTCATGTACTCTGCTCAGGGCTACTAACGTCGATTTTTTCACACGGCCCTAAAGATAAGCTATGAAGACATTTCGCGGCAAATAAGAACTACACAATGTTTCATAAGTCCCGTGACGCTACAAAATAAGAAGAAAATAACGTAGTGCATAAACTTTCCCAACTGTCACAATGCTAACAATAACAAAACATAACAATATTCGCGGAATAATGCATTGTTATTTGGGAATCGCTTGGATCAGTTGTTCTCGTAGCACGAGATAATTGAACGCCATATGCGATACGCAAAGCAACGCAACACGCTGCGTGTAATGGTTGCAACGTGGCCTCAGTTCGCCAGCAGTCGCCATGCGATGTACTGCAACCTTGGCTTTGACGTACACCCACAGAGCGTTATAACGCGAGGTCAGGGCGGGACTGCGGGCTGGATAAGGGAGTGTAGGTGAGCATCTCCCGATCCAAGGTTACGGCAAATTTGATCGAAGTAACCGAAATTATCATAAGTTTGTTTGCAAGCCGTCCACTGATAAGCCTTCAACCATAATGCCGGGGGACCTTAATAAGCCCTTCGCAATCCCACGCATGAAACTAAACTTGAAATGTTGCATAATCTATTAACTACACTGAAGAGCCAAAAAAAANCCTTCGCAATCCCACGCATGAAACTAAACTTGAAATGTTGCATAATCTATTAACTACACTGAAGAGCCAAAAAAAAACTGGCATAGGCGTGCGTATGCGAATAACAGAGGTATGTAACCAATCAGAGTAACGCGATGCGGTCGGCAGCTAGATCGGTTACTGCTGCTACAATGGCAGGTTATCAAGATTTAAGTGAGTTTGAACGTGGTGTTATAGTCGGTGCACGAGAGATGGGACATAGCATCTCCGAGGTAGCGATAACATTTGGATGTTCGCGTACGACCATTTCACGAGTGTACCGTGAATATCGGGAATCCGGTAAAACATCACATCTTCGACATCGCTGCGGCCGGAAAAAGATCTTGAAATAACGGGACAAACGACGACTGGCGACAATCATTAAACGTAACAGACGTGCAACCCTTTCTCAAATTGGAGCAGATTTGATTTGTGGACTGCCTTGCAGGATTCATGGTGTGAATTGCCTCCTGCATACCTTCAGACATTAGTCGAGTCCATGCCACGTCATCTTGCGGTACTTCTGCGTGCTCGGGGATCCTACACGATATTAGGCAGGTGTACCAGTTTTTATGGCTCTTCAGTGTATATTTGGAGTGGAGTAGAGAGGTTCGGCCGACTCTAAACAACGAGGTTTCGAATTTCGATAAGGGCGAAGCTAGGTGAGTATGTATCAGCGCCGGAATGCAAGGGCGGAGGAAACGGGAGATTCCCGAGAAAACCCGCCGACAAGTGGCATAGTCCTGCACGATTCCCACGTACGAAAATGTGGGAGCGACCCCACCGGGAATCGAACCCGGTTCCCCTTGGTGGTTGTTAATGTGTATTGGTGTGTGAACCCGTGTACATATGTATATTAACACTCATCTTATTAAACTTTCTCTCGTTCAGCCTATTTCAATGAAAATTCATATTTAAGAGCAAAATATAACTATGTTGTGACTCTGCATTAGTTAGTCAAAAGTGGAGAACAGACTCGGCGGTCCATGCGTGGTTACTTCCAACTTTCCTGAAGCCCTGCTGAAGCCCTGCTGAAGTTCTGCTGAAGCCCTGCTTTCAGACTATTCCTCTGCCTCTCGTGAACAAAGCTTAACAGCGTCTAAAACTTCTCAATAGAGGGACAACGCACCGAATTAGTGCACGCCCTGTTTAATAATATTTTGCATAAAAACTATTTCCTGCTAGGTATTACCATTATTATACATATTAATTATAAATGAAATACAATAACTTATAGGTAAATTATAAGTAACAGTTCAGTTTAACAAAAAAAATAANACATATTAATTATAAATGAAATACAATAACTTATAGGTAAATTATAAGTAACAGTTCAGTTTAACAAAAAAAATAATATACTTTCATGTTAACGGGCGTATAAAACGCTTGTGACACATGGCATTTTTATGAAACAATCAAACACATCATACATGGGGTGACTTGTGAAGGATTTGATTGGAAATGTGTGGAGATGCCGTGAATATACCACAGCATTGTAACATGGACTCCCACTTCGCACTGACGTAGTCTGCAGTAACACGGACAATATTCATTGAATGAAAAAACGTTNACATATTAATTATAAATGAAATACAATAACTTATAGGTAAATTATAAGTAACAGTTCAGTTTAACAAAAAAAATAAGATACTTTCATGTTAACGGGCGTATAAAACGCTTGTGACACGTGGCATTTGTATGAAACAATCAAGCACATCATACATGGGGCGACTTGTCAAGGATTTGATTGGAAATGTGTGGAGATGCCGTGGATATACCACAGCATGTAACATGGACTCCCACTTCGCACTGACGTAGTCTGCAGTAACACGGACAATATTCATTGAATGAAAAAACGTTNTTGTAACATGGACTCCCACTTCGCACTGACGTAGTCTGCAGTAACACGGACAATATTCATTGAATGAAAAAACGTTATGCATCGAGTTTTACTTGTGAGTTTTGTACAAGTATCTCGTTAAAATTATATTCACGGATTCATATATAAAAACTATTACAATTACATATAAATCAATCATTTTTGTAAGCGATTTTACTTTAAGGATATTTACATTAATTGGACTGTAACATATAATTTTGTCTTAATTTCTGAAGTTATAATGCCTTACTTAAACCTCAATTTCAAATACAATACGTTATTATTAATATAATTATATGCTGTTGGCAATAAACTAATGTATATTAATACTTAAGTTACTATTAGTAATATAGTATTATATTACAGACTAATAAATACATAATGTGTTCAATGTAAATCACATCTTTTACAAATAGTATAAATAAAAATTCTGAATGCGTACCGTAGTTGAAGAACTAAAAGATAGAATCAAAACAAAAATAATGAAAATAACAATAATTATATACAACAAACAAGATTATATTAATGAAATAAAAGTGTTTTACGTACAGGGCGTATCTAAAACACGCGTCAAAGTTGTGGGTAAGCATTCAGGACATGAAGAGGAGGCAAAATGGCAGTGAATATAGGTCCATAATGTATGTCCAGAAACAGATACTGCTGAAGCCTTTACCGTGTANAGGAGGCAAAATGGCAGTGAATATAGGTCCATAATGTATGTCCAGAAACAGATACTGCTGAAGCCTTTACCGTGTATAGCGAGACACACTGGATCCCTGTTGTGTGGAACGCCACATCGGCACAGTACACAACAAACCATGCCTGGATCCTTAGCGTCGTAACAGTGAGAAATGCACGAACACAGTAAACATTGTGGAACAGGAAACAGCAGACATGAGAGGTGGATCACAAGGTCCGCTGTTCTGTGACCTATTCTGTGTTGAACACATGCACCACACTTCACCAGTGTGTCGGCCGGCACGGCACGATGGCGCCCAGTTTGCTGGGCAAGGACCCCGCTAGCGCCACGCTTGCTGGCAAGGATGCAGGGAACAGTGAGAACCTTGTTTTGGAGTGGGTAAAAGATAGCTAATCTGATCTTGACTACATCAGAGCGAATAGTCATGTATGGTTTTAAAAGGGTATATGTTTCCTTTATTATAATATGTTATTTTGATATTTTATCCTGTTCTTTTATCTTTTATTATTGTTAATATTGTATAATATAGTATATAAATGTGAGGGAACCAGAGGAGGGAGTAAAGGGCTCCCCGTGGCTCCCCGCGCCAACTAGCAAAGCCAGGCTAATAGTCACCACCCCCTCCTGCGGAGATTCCCAAGTTTTTAAACATATATAACAAATTTTAATAAGATAACGGTTTTAAATTGTCGTGAAGATGTGATTTTAAATAAAAGTTTTTATTTGACTGCTCTATTTTAAATGTCGAGAAGATATGATGATTTCAAAGTATGTTTTTAATTGATGAAAGGTTTAAGCGTTGCCTTGGCAGTGTGGTGTTAATAAAGGTATACTTATAAAGAAAAATTATATTTTATCAATATCCATAAATGTATAACAGGAATATGTGGTAGCAAAAGAGGAAACCCAGAGGGCCTTAAGGCTAACAGGGTTGTAAGCACTATTACTACTAATGTAATAAGTATGTATGTTCGCTGAAGTATGCAGAACGTGACTGGAACTCCAGCTGCCTGCAGGCTGTAGCAGACATACCTCGGCTATTTGATTTGTCAAATAGGGCCTACACCTGACCACTCAACCACCTGTCTAATAACTCAGGGCAGTGGCTCGGAATTTGGAGGAAGCAGAATACGTGATTATTGCCCACCTCACTTATTTCGAATAAATCGCACACTGTCCGTCGCTGTGAGTCTCCCCCCCCCCTCAACACCACCATTCCTCCTAACTTACCCCCACTCTCCAAGATAACTGCATGCGGAGCATCGACAAGTTGCTACCATGAGTCCTGCCACAACTGTTTGGAAAACTGCGATAAAAGTGAAAAAAAAAAAAGGAGGTATAACTTTTCATAAACAAAACAAAAATATCTTGTTCTACTTTTGATATCGCCTCAAAAGCATTAAGAAATATCTTTGCAGTTCATTCTTCGGTTCTCCTGTAGTTTTTATCCGAGTTTCTCAATCAAAAGTGCGACGAGTGTATGATTTTGAAGAAAATGTTTCATAAAATTCCTATGAATTTAGCTAAACTCAAACAATGTGAATAGTTTTTATTTGTTTAGCACAAATTTCATCGATTAAAATATTTTTCAAAAGCTATTATTTTTACCTGTTTCTTATTGTTTTCAAAATGCAACAACATGGAACTTCCTCAAAGCCTATATATGCCCTTGAACCAAGACTTCAGGCTTAGAGTAAAATGTTAGATAACTGAACACCCACTTAGAAAGTAACATACTCAGCTCAATAAAAAAATAATTTTTTAAAAATATTTGTTTAGTTTGAGATAGATGGCTTGATCGTGAGCCAGCGATAGTAGACAGGAGTGAGCGTGTTGGTTATCCGCTCACTGTCGCTTGTCTGATTCTCAACACACCAGCCTATTGTCGCTGTCATACTGTGATATCCACCATCCTAGCTGCACCAGCCACGTCGCACAAGCGCTAAGGGTCACATTGGCATGCTCATTACATGTTTCGATGCCTCTCCGTGCAAGGCGCATAGTGTTTTCCATGAGCTGGCTGCTATATTAGCATTTAGCATGCAACCCTGTAATTACTATGCACAGTAAAAAAATATTGTGCGTTTTTTTTTTTTCGAACTACTACTTGGAAACTAATTGTCAAAATCCAAGTGAAATATATTGTACTTGTGCAACACGCATTTTTATGAAACACTCAAAGCTGTTTATTTATGTTTGTAAGACTCGTAACATCTGCAATTAATTACTTGTTAAAATCAAAGTTTACTTTTACACATTTATTTAGAACATCTTGTAATATTTGGCGTAGTTTACTTGCGACGTTACAAAAATGATCTTGGAAAGTAATGTTCAAAGCATTCTTTGGGAAAGAACTAAATTTTTTTACTGCGTGACAAAATAATAAAGACAGGGAAATTCTCTTAATGGCCTTCTTTAACAATTTTGTGGTATCGTTTCAGCTTCAAAAATACGATAAAAGATTTTTCACGTTAAAGTGAGTACTTTTGAAATGAAGCTTTGCAAACAAACACAGGCCTTAACCACGTGCATGTTTCAGTAAACATTAGCCTTAACTACGTGCATGTTGCAGTAAACACTAGCCTTAACTACGTGCATGTTGCAGTAAACACTTGCGCCCATTCTCTTACTTACGGATGCCGGCCATCAATAAATCCATTATTTTATATTTGTTCGGAATACTGTTCAACTTGTAGACCGCCGGCCATTAATAAATTCATGATTTTACATTTGTTCGGAATACTGTTCAACTTGTAGACATTATACTATTTCCTCGCACAAAGAAATTTAGATCGCATTTTTTNCATTTGTTCGGAATACTGTTCAACTTGTAGACATTATACTATTTCCTCGCACAAAGAAATTTAGATCGCATTTTTTTTTGCATCATAGCGAATCAAAATTACAGCTTTATGGTTTTTGGGGCATACCGATAAAATTAACAAGAACATTTATACAAAATTCAACAAGGATGACTGAAAGGTTATCTTAAGGTATGCTTATCAACATTTATTTCGCAAAAAAAATATGCCCACCTGTTCTTATTTTGAACAATATAAAAATACATGAACCTTTTGTAGCTTGATTTAAACGTTTCTCGAATGAACTCGTGGTATCGTATTTCAAAGTTAATTATCTAATTTTGGTGAGTTTNTAGCTTGATTTAAACGTTTCTCGAATGAACTCGTGGTATCGTATTTCAAAGTTAATTATCTAATTTTGGTGAGTTTTTTTTTGTTGTTTGTACCTCCCAAAAACACGAAAATTGTGATTTTGACATGCCATAGATGACAAAAATGTGCAATCAAAATTTCTTATACGTGCAATTACTACTTGTAAGTAATTTTTACAATTTGAACAGTATTTCATAAAAAATATAAAATAATCCAATATTTGGTGACCAGTAGCCTTAAGTGGCCAGTTTATTAATAAAATTAGTTCTAAAACTTGACGTTNTAGCTTGATTTAAACGTTTCTCGAATGAACTCGTGGTATCGTATTTCAAAGTTAATTATCTAATTTTGGTGAGTTTGTTTTTGTTGTTTGTACCTCTCAAAAACACGAAAATTGTGATTTTGACATGCCATAGATGACAAAAATGTGCAATCAAAATTTCTTATACGTGCAATTACTACTTGTAAGTAATTTTTACAATTTTAACAGTATTTCATAAAAAATATATAATAATCCAATATTTGGTGACCAGTAGCCTTAAGTGGCCAGTTTATTAATAAAATTAGTTCTAAAACTTGACGTTGCATTGCGAGTGTAATTTCTTTATTTGTGGCAACTGAAGTCAATGTTATATTTTGTATTCATTACTGTGCTATTTTGTATATAAAGAGCACAATTACATTGCTAACAACTACACAGTTTCTCTTATGGATGTCGCACATCGCGTGAGGTGCCCCATACTAATGTTACACAACTGAACACTTTGGCGTTTGAATTTACGTTTATACTTTGCCTCTGCTTATCAACAAGTTGTCTCCTATGGCGCTTGACACTATAGAACTCTCAAAGTTCAAGTCAAGCGCTCTTGACTTAACGATTTCAAAAAGTTTAAACTTTTTAACATCCATTTTGCCGAGAATCAGAGGTTAAGCGAAATATATATATAGTGGCTCACATTAATATTCTGCCACCGATGATTATCGCAGTTGTATGGCCTATGTTACATTAGAAATGAAGATAAACATAAAACATATTGCACAATCATTCTCGTGTGCTTTAAATGAAATGAAACAGTAGCCGATAACTGAAATGAGCAGTGCAAGTTAATGAAACAATAATTTGTCCTCGCGTGCTGCATATGTACGTCACTTTAATACTCTGCCAGTTGTGGTGGACGCGTGGCACAGGCATGATGCACATTGCGTTCGTACCTCGTGTCATTCCCTGCACGCTCTCTGCGCTGAGAGGTTGTATTGGGCGGCTCTGTTGGCTGCGTCAGTCAGGCAAGTGGGACGTAGGGGCAGGAATACAACGTTTGAACAGCGGAGGCTGGTCATTTTTCCTCATGCAAAGAAGAAATCTCAACGAGAAATTGCGGAGCACTTGAATATGCCGAGGTCCACTGCCGGAGACATCGTGAGAAGGTTTGAGAAGGAATACAGAATAGATTCCGTACCTCAAAAACAACAGCCAAAGAAACTAAGTGAGAGAGAAAAACGTCTAGTAATGAGGAAAATAAAGAAAGGTCCGAAAATTAGTGCTTGCAAACTTACAACGGAGGTACTCAATGAATGCGGAAAGAACGTTCATCCAGACACCATACGACGAGTTATCAGAAGAGCAGGATACAATAGCAGGGTATCTAGAAAGAAGCCTTTCATTAATGAGGCAAATAGAAGTAACGACTTACGTTCGCAAAAGACCACGCTGACAAAGATGAAATCTGGTGGAATGATGTTAGTTTTGCTGATGAGACGAAATTGAATGTGTTTGGTTCAGATGGCAGGGTAACAGTATGGCGCAAGCCAAATCAGGAGCTAAAACCTGGGAACATACAACCTACTGTGAAACACAGTGGAGGTAGTATTATGTTCTGGGGTTGTATATCTTCAGCAGGTGTTGGAGAGGCTGTACGTTGATGGAACAATGAAAAAGGAAGACGATATCAACACCCTGAAAGCAAACCTACACAAGAGGGATGATAATCTGGGCATTAGGAACACGTTTAAGTTCTACCAAGATAATGACCCAAAATAAAAGTCATACATTGTCAAGAGCTGGTTTTTGTATAATTGTCCCAAAGTCATAACCACACCTCCTCAATCACCCAACCTGAATCCCATAGAAAATCTGCGCGATGAACTCAAAAGAAGACTGCGTACTACAACAATTAGGTCCACAAAAGAATTAGAGAAAAGGTTCAAGTAACAATGGTGTAAGAATGGCTACGAATGTACCAGGAAAATAATTGCTAATATGCCACAACGCCTGCGAGAAGTGATTAAGCAGAATGGCCATGCTGCCAGGTACTAGAAGACTGTTTGTTTAGTTTGCATAGAAGATTATGTTTGTATTTGAATAATGATGGCTGAATATTAAGGTGGCGTACTTATGCAGCATGGGATGACAAAATCATATTGTTTGTTAAGTTTCATTGCTCATTTCCGTTACTGGCCACTGCTATATTTCATTTAAAGCACACAAGAATGATAGTGCAATTTGATTTATGTTTATCTTCATTACTTATGTAACATAAGGCCATGAAACTGCGATAATCATAGATGGCCGAATATTAATGTGAGCCACTGTACGTATTTTTTTTTTACTGCAAAGCGGTTTTCGTTTCGGTATATTTAACCATGCTCGTAATAATTTTACCATGTATAAATTAAATAAGAGGGAAACGAATTTAATGTGAAGAGGACACGTATGAATGTTTATTTATGAATAAAGAAGATACGTGAGTTTTTACTCTGATATTTAAATGTAGTATTATTTTAAAAACAGGTACACCAAATACGTTGCTCGGTGGTACATAATACGAGTGAAATGATTACAAAGATTTTAATTTGTCTGGACTTAAACTTGACATTTGTATTGTCTGTCGGTGATATCGTATAAGTAGAAACTTTACCTGACCAGAAACCTTGTGCGACATCGATTCACAATTGATTACTTATGTATTATTTTTAGACAATAAAATTTTGCAATGAGTTTGACGTCAGTTGGCAATGTTGGTAAATAACTTATCTATGTTTTGGATGATTCAACATTAAACAATTGTATTTTAGTAATTTATTGCTGAAAAGGAACAGTGATATTAAAGAGTTGGCATTTTGGCTTTTGTTTAAAACTTGGCTATTAAAATCGTCAAATGTGGAAAATCTTTCACAGTTTTTGTTGGTAAACTCTTGCCTGCTATTTACTCTAAATTTTTCTTGATACGTTTCTTTGTATATGCAACATACACAAATATGTTCCGGAATTTCAAATAAAAAACTCTGTCGAACATTTCGTACTTAGCTCTAATTGCCTTATTCGACTGCATTAGAAATTATATATAAAAATCGCCCTTATGCACTGTGCCATGACTTCTCGTGCACACCACCTGTAATGCGCAATTTTGAATCAATAGGTTCGAAGTTGTAGCTTCAATTATCTTCAATTAGCGAACCAGCCCGACTTTGCCCGGGTACAATTGNTACTCTAAATTTTTCTTGATACGTTTCTTTGTATATGCAACATACACAAATATGTTCCGGAATTTCAAATAAAAAAAACTCTGTCGAACATTTCGTACTTAGCTCTAATTGCCTTATTCGACTGCATTAGAAATTATATATAAAAATCGCCCTTATGCACTGTGCCATGACTTCTCGTGCACACCACCTGTAATGCGTAATTTTAAATCAATAGGTTCGAAGTTGTAGCTTCAATTATCTTCAATTAGCGAACCAGCCCGACTTTGCCCGGGTACAATTGNGAATCAATAGGTTCGAAGTTGTAGCTTCAATTATCTTCAATTAGCGAACCAGCCCGACTTTGCCCGGGTACAATTGAGTTTTACAGTGATACACTAATAAATAAATTGGGAAACGAAAATTAATTTATGTTAAAACAGAATTCTAAAAGTATACTATGTTGGCCTAGGATTTTAACTGATCACGGCAACCCAAAAGAAGGAAATATTTTTTACCCGATAGCCAAGAAGTAGGGTATTGAAAAACCTCACATAGACACGTTGATAGCCGTAGTTACCACATTTCCGCTTTCCAGCGTCGATGTATGAAAATAAACACGTGAGTTTCATCAAGTTGTAGCTTTAGAAATAAGTGTACCTAAGTACTACTGTTTGCGCTTGGCTGAGGGATCNAGTTTCATCAAGTTGTAGCTTTAGAAATAAGTGTACCTAAGTACTACTGTTTGCGCTTGGCTGAGGGATCTTAATCGATCACCAAAATTAAGCCACGTTCCCAGCTTCACACATTTGGATTGGTGACCGTTTTGTGGCATTACATCTGAGCGCTTCTGGGCTTCGGAGGGCACGTTAAATATTCGGTCCCGGTTGTTATCGATTGATAGCAGCCATTTCAGATTGATAAACCATTTCAGAGGTCCTTGGGCGGCCTGNTTCGGTCCCGGTTGTTATCGATTGATAGCAGCCATTTCAGATTGATAAACCATTTCAGAGGTCCTTGGGCGGCCTGTTAAACTCTGACACCAGAGGAAAAAAATAAAGCCAGTGCAAGGGTCGGCAATGTATTATTCCTAAACAATAAATTCCACAGTAACCGTACAATTTTCCGGGATAAAAATGTCATATTCCAGCACCTAAAGTACCTACGTACCAAATTTCATGAAAATCCGTTCAGCCGTTTTGGAGCTGAGTGGTAACAAACATACACACACAGACAGACTTTTGAATTTATAATATTTATCTTCATTTTTTTGTGCGCATGGCCTATTTTATGTGGTTACTGTTATGCGGTAGTGGTTGCTGTTGGCTGTCAGGTGTGAACTCAGTTTTGTTTGTAAAGCCTGTTCACTGTCACGGTAAACTGAACACTTTTTTAATCAACCTTTGAAGAAAGCCAATGTCCATATATCCTGTAGCACACACCACAGTAGAGTGCAGCCGTCCAGTTAAGTTGGCACCGAATAAAATAACAATTGTTCTACGACGTGACCTGTTATTGCAGTGTAGTATTTAAATTCATGGCCACTGAATTTATTGATTCTTGTTTTGTTCACTTTAGAGTACGAATTTGTATCATAGTAAAGCATTAATTTTAGTAAAAATTCCACTGTTTTATTATATGACGCATGAATGCGGTGATGAGACTTGTGGCAATGTAAGTCACACACACGGCACAAGGATACGAAATAATAACAACAGCATATCCTCAGCAGGGTTTTGAAAAGTGCTCATTGTGCAGACGCAGGTGTAGACATTAGATTCGCTGCATAGCATGTGGGCGCTCTCATTCATACGTTTAGGGAACAGTATTTAATTAATCAAATAAAATCACTATCAAACGATTTCAATATTATTTCATTTGAGTTTTAAAACATTCACATTACAGTTCCATGTCGATTTGGGGAGGGGATGTCACGTCCTCACCTCCCCCTACTCATATCTTTCTCCCTCTCTCTCTCTCACTCCCTCTTTCTCCCTCTCTCTCTCTCACTCCCTCTTTCTCCCTCTCTCTCCCCATCTAACTCTCTCTCCCTCTTTCTCCCTCTCTCT
>NQII01000881.1:85116-130414 GCA_002778355.1 Clitarchus hookeri | reverse complement strand
TCGCCTCTCCCCTCCCTCCTTTGCCCCTCTCCCTCTGTCACCATCTCTTTCCCTCTCCCTCCCCCTCTCCCTCTTCATCACTCTCCTCTCTCTCTTTCTGTGTATCCTCCCCTACATGAACAGATTATAAAGAGTGTATATGATTTTCACGGTAAAGTGAGCACTTTTGAAAGCCCTCTCATCTGGAATAATCGTCAACAAATATATTTTATTTTAGCTTTAGACGTTAACTTCCGGGTGCGGTGGAATCTACACACTGTGTTTATTACTTATCTGGCAATATTTGTTTCCAAGATTGTTAAAGGACAAGAGACGGCTAAAAGTAAAATGAAACTAGGATGTCAAAAGTACTGAGTTGACGGTGAGAGCCTACACAAGAGTAGCACGAAGGCAGGAGGTGTTAGACTCACGACTCACCACGGCGGCGTCCATGCGACGGACTGCGGCGTCGGACAGTGCAGCTCCTCCCCACGGCGCAGCTATTTCCAGACTGGCTGACGAACGTGAGGGCGGGCTGCATGCCGACTGCACCTCGCTGCTGACACTCGGCCAAGCGTCCTCCCGGACCTAGAGCCTCGCCTTCCTCCAGGTTACTTGTCAGACCCTGCCTGCCTGCTCCACTTCTACTTGCAGCAAGTTCCTTCGCCTCGTGCAAGCAAAGCTTCGCCAAGTATGGAGCATCACGGCGTAACAGGTGCGCGCGCACTCACTTGCATCTTACTAGGCATTACCAACACACCTATACTAGCTCTGCTTTTATTCACATTAATATTATATTTACAGTTGAAATGTCAATAAAAGTTCGTTTTAACCAAACGTAAGTTGAGTTTATGCTAACAGAAGTATTAAAAAATTGACCTATTTAGGGGAGGGGGAACACGTCATGCAAGGGGTGATTTCTCAAAGGTTTAATTCAAAAAGTGTGAATAAATCGCTACGGACTGTTCACGGTAAACTGGCCAATTTTGAAAGCCCTGCTCTATATCTTCTTATGTAATGCACTTCGTGTATTCTTCCGCCACATGTACAATTAACATTTCCAGAGGCCTGACCACATTCATTTATGTGTCGTTCAAATAAAACTGTGACATCATTAGGAAAGTAAATGTTTTACATGTTTACTCAAACTTACACTCACATCCATTAAAAAAACAGAAAGCAAAATAAATCATTTCGGTGTTAGCAAATATTTACCTTGCACTTTTAATTCGATGTTAATGCATGGAACTACTTTCCCTCAGCCGTTACGAACTTTCATGGGCGCGTGATGGTCATTGTGTCCATTGGAATATATGCAGGTAGGGGCAGTGACATATTTAGAAGGTTTATTTCAAAAGTGAACAGTTTATACACGAAGCATTGTTTTAGCACAAGGTAAAGCACTTTTAAAACAAACTTTGAAAAAGTCACTTTTCCCTAGCTGCATGTATTATAGCAGGCGGCACACTGACTAGCGAGGGTGCAGTAATGCTGGAGAGCAAGTTCTTGCAGTTCTTAACGTTGACTTAATACAAGTTAGGTTATATTAGGAAGTATTTAAATTATTTATTTTTCTCTTTTAATTATGTAAGCGTAACAAATAGCAAATTTGTNTAGGTTATATTAGGAAGTATTTAAATTATTTATTTTTCTCTTTTAATTATGTAAGCGTAACAAATAGCAAATTTGTTAAAAATTTACTTTTCTAATAACTCTACAGTTTCATTTGACCGGCGCACGAGTAAAGTGTTCACACCTGTGTCAATNTCTAATAACTCTACAGTTTCATTTGACCGGCGCACGAGTAAAGTGTTCACACCTGTGTCAATCTTATTACATACGCCGCGGAAGAATGCGCAATGTACGCATAGTATAACTGAGCTCCCGATTACTTACTTCATATGAACATTTACATGTTAAGGTATAAAATATCTTAATGATTAGGCATTCACATTTGCAGCTATAACAGTACGTAGAAAGAGGGTTATTTACACGATATCACAGAGAATTTTGCTGACATCACGTCTTCGTAAAACTAATACATCTCATCACATACGAAATATTACCAACGCCTTTTTTATATCTTTTTTTTTTCATGTACACTATAACTAAAATATAATGACTTATAGATAAAATATAAGTTAAAGTTCAGTTTAACAANCTTTTTTTTTCATGTACACTATAACTAAAATATAATGACTTATAGATAAAATATAAGTTAAAGTTCAGTTTAACAAAACATAAGATACTTTTAAGTTAACTTGAGTATAAAATGTTTGTGATGCAAGACACGTTTATGAAACAGCAGAACACTTCCTGTGTGGGGTGATTGTTTAATGGTTTGATTCAGAAAGTGTGAAATACTGCAAATAGACTGTACAAAGGTGCCGTCATACATTGGCTCGCTTTGAGACGCTAAGAAAGGCGATGCGTTCGTCGTCATCTGCCTGTACGCAGGTGACATGCGCTCCTGCAACATGTCACAAAGATGACAGCACCAAACGCCTGTCTGTGTGGGCGCCTATCGACTCGGAAGAGGCAGGGAGAATGACTAAGGGAAAGAGAAGACTACTGTTGGCGTTCTGCACACATAACCATGACGAAAGTTAGCATACTGCTGGCGACTTACAAAGCTNAAGAGAAGACTACTGTTGGCGTTCTGCACACATAACCATGACGAAAGTTAGCATACTGCTGGCGACTTACAAAGCTACATTTATCAATAAGTAAATGCTATGGAACGCAGGGTGTCTGTGTCTAATGGTGCTACACTACTGGCCCGGAGACGAAATGCTTAGACGGTGCTGTGACATGAGCGTGCTGATTGGCTGCGCGGAACTNCGCTACACTACTGGCCCGGAGACGAAATGCTTAGACGGTGCTGTGACATGAGCGTGCTGATTGGCTGCGCGGAACTCTAGGAACGGGCCCTTGTGTCTGATCGGCTACGGTGTGCTGCGAAAGGTTCCCTATTGGCTGGGCTGCCGACCAGCGCTGATTGTCGCCATTTGACGCCATTTTGCTGGCAAGTGCGGTTCCAACGGCTGCTTGACCTCGGTATTGTTCGGCACCGCCTACTTGGAGATTTGTAGCGCGTTCGAGGCAGTAACTGAGGACTGACAGCTCAGCCGAGATCCGCCTCACCCCGCGACGGAATACACAATTTGACGAAGGAGACGTGGCAGTACCGGCAGCTGCTCGACACATAGGCAGTGTTGCCACGTTTAAAGAGACTCTTACACAACAAACGTTTTCTTCTGAGCCACCCTCTCCCTACTAGTTTAGACCACTGAGCCCATATTTCAGAGCCTCGAATTGTCCTTAACTGTGGACGGTAATAACTTGCAACTTCAATTGTTACTTCAAGTACTGTAACAAGATCTATGTCGATAAAGAACAGTAATTAAAGTGAAAGTTTACTTCATGTATTGTAGCGAGACATGCATGCATGGTTGGTGTACTTAGTACTCGCACGCACGAGTTAACAAACTCTCCTTAGCGACAGCAACTCGTTGCATTTACACCCTTTCTCACCTCTGGCTATGCTTATCATCTCAAACAGCTCTCCGTACACGATACTGCTTGAAGCGTCACCGCTGCCGCTGCACACGGCAATGATATACACGTCAGTCCCTGGCTAGCTACCTGTGTTGGGCGGAGTCGGTGCTCCCCGAGTCAGTCTGTCTCTCTCTTTCGCTAGGGCAGGAACAGCCAGGTCCGTTCTCACCCACCAGCTCTCTTTGCAAAAAGGAGCTCATTTTTGAATGGAGGACTGAAGATGACAAAGAAGAGGAGTGAGTGTCACGCACTTTCATAGGCGCCATAGTAAAGAACTGTTGCAATGCGTTAGGATTGTGTGTGTGCCGGCTTTAGGGTGAATGGTGCACGAAAACCGTATATTTACCTCATTTTTGTCGCAAGTGGTTTTTTGAGGACCTTTGAAATTTTTGGCAAGACAAAACATAGACACCTTTTTACATTGTTATATGCTCACTGTATTTGATATTTTCGAAGCACTGATCGAAGATAAATACTCTCTGATCTTCCATTATCTTCTAAAATACTAGCAGTGAGAATCTAACAATGTAAGAAGGTGTTCTAAAGTATTATTTATGTCTTGCCGTACCCAAAAATTTGTGATACTATCTTATTACGAAAATCGTTAAAATATTCTGTTTTAGTGCACCATTCGCCTTAATTTTTACTTGCCTTAACCACACCCCATGGCGTTCTTCAGTAAAGCCAACATAATAACCCGACAAATTTTATTTAACGTTATAGTGATATTCGTGTTCGGTAGGTAGAGCTCAACTTCCTGTCGACAGCGAGGTCATCAGAGACGAAGCACGTTGTTCAGAGGATGTGGAACAGACATGTGATATACCGTATTTATAATGAAACTTTCACAGNTCAGAGACGAAGCACGTTGTTCAGAGGATGTGGAACAGACATGTGATATACCGTATTTATAATGAAACTTTCACAGCATTCGCCCGGAGCGATTTCGAAAAAAAAAAATGCAAACCAGAAATGAGGATGGCCGGGCCTGGAATAGATGCCGGGCCGTCACGAATGCGAGTGGANAAAAAAAAAAATGCAAACCAGAAATGAGGATGGCCGGGCCTGGAATAGATGCCGGGCCGTCACGAATGCGAGTGGATGTGGTACCACTGCGCCGCCTGGCTCTGGCTTGGTTTGCACTCGTATGCCGCGCGAGAAGTGCGGAGAAACGACAGTGCGTCAGAGAAGCCTGTGTGCTGAGCACGGTGTGCGTGAAGTGGTAATGAACACATGAGCGAGTGTCCTGGCGTGGTGGCATTGCACTGTAGGTCTGGAATGCACGAGTCATCGTGGCCTGCTGTCACGCCCACCTCCCGACTGTCCCTGGGGGAGTTGCCAAGTTGCGCCTCGCCCTTCACTGCAGATGTGTCTCAGTCGGTGTCTTGTTTCCGAGTTCTCCCCTGTGCTGGACAACAACTCTGGGGGTAGCTTTCAGACGAAACTAGCGTCAACTCGCAACCCAGAAACAGCAGGCATATCCACGCCTTGTGTTAGACTCAAGCATGGAGTCTCTCACTTCGAGAGTCGTCGTTCCAGCCAACCAGGTTACAGAGACCAGCGAACATTAGAGAAACAGCAAGACTAATAACTACACAGTTGACGGGAACAGTGAGAGAGACGCAGCACATGGAGGAGCTCGTCTGGAACCACGCACGTAGGAATGCCGTCTCGTGTCCGACTGCGTGTAGAGACCGAGGGTCGCCAATATAGTTCATTCTCGGTTATTTTAAACTTTTCTGGAGCACTGCTACTGACGTTCTATTCTTTGCTATTCCTCCGCTTTATGTAAAGCTTAACTAAGTCTAGCAAATTTCACCAAAGGCACAATGCACCACATTCGTGCGCACTAGGTTTATTTACATTTTGCAAGGGAACTATTTCTTACTAGACATTACTAACATTCCTATATTCTCTGCTTTTATTTATATTGATTATATATAAAATGCACTCATTTAAAAAAAAATTGATTAGTGTGAAGGTGCTATCGCAGAGGCATGTAAGTGGGTGCAGGCACAAGCCATGGTAGTATGTATGCACAGTAGTATGTATAGAGAAAATATCAAAAATACTGTACCATATCAAGCATGTATTGCAGGGGACTAACACTTGCAGGATGCACTTAGTGTGGTGTTGGACCTCCCATAGGACGGAGACAGGCGGAGATATGGTCAGATATGGGGGCATACAGACGACGGGTGTTCTCCTGGGGAAGATCCTGCCTCAGCTGCCGCAACTGACCCTTCACATCCGCCGAAGTTACCGTCCAATCTGGTCCCAATACTCATCGATGGGCGAGAGGTCTGGTGAACTAGCTGGCCAAGAAATCGTGTTGACGTCACGAAAGCAGACCAGAGATACTCATGCTGTGTGACGTCGGGCATTAGTCTGCTGGTAAATGAGGTCAGGCTGCACCAGGAATAGGAGACGGCACCCCACACCAGGACAGGGTGTGCGGCTGTGCAATGATGNAATAGGAGACGGCACCCCACACCAGGACAGGGTGTGCGGCTGTGCAATGATGCTTGTTTCACGGCGCTGGACAGGAAGTATCCAGACTCAAACTCGGCGGTCGTCTGTATCCAGAAGGAACCGTGGTTCGTCGCTGAACTCCACTCGTCGCTAACCCGCGAGCTGCCAAGCTGCCTGTTCCCGGCGGAAGTTCACACATGCTCGGCGATGCTCAGGTCGCAATGGTGGACGTTGTAGGGGATATGGTACTGGTGGACACAGNGGAAGTTCACACATGCTCGGCGATGCTCAGGTCGCAATGGTGGACGTTGTAGGGGATATGGTACTGGTGGACACAGGAGTATCCCAAACTGCCGTGACACGTCCCTGGATGGTGCGCAGCGACGTCTGTGGAGTGCTTGCAGCATGTCGCACGATGAGACGATCCTCCCTGCTGGTGTACCGCTGGGGTCGACCCGAGCCTTCTCGACGGCAGTGTGTACCCCCCCTCCCTTCCCACTGCGTCCAACGCCGACTCACAGTGTAGGCAGGAGGGTTCAAGTGGCGAGCAATGTGCCAAGATGTGCAACCTGCCACTCGGAGGCCGATGACGCGATCTCTCTCANTTCCCACTGCGTCCAACGCCGACTCACAGTGTAGGCAGGAGGGTTCAAGTGGCGAGCAATGCGCCAAGATGTGCAACCTGCCACTCGGAGGCCGATGACGCGATCTCTCTCAAACTCATCCAGCTGAGCAAATGCTTGTCGAATGCCCCTTAGGAGCATACTGAATGTTCACTGAGCTTGGCTATGTGGCTCACACTGGCGCTAAGTCCTTATTCGGTGTATTGCAGCTGTGGACTATGCAGGGACATGTATTCCCTCTAGTGGCACATCCGCGCAAGCAAACCGCATTAAACGCAAACGGGACACATGTTTGGCTATGGTGATACTATGTCGCAACCTTCGTCGTACTCGCGCAATTCATTCATGGCAATCTTCTTTTTTTTTCAAATGAATGTATTTTAATTAATATGTAAATTATAATCAATTTAACCAAATTTAGGTAGTTTTTGATAACAGAATTATGAACGCATTTGTTATATTACGTAGTTATGAAACAATCCAACACGTCATACCTGGGATAATTTTTCAAAAGTTTTATTCTAAAATGTGAAGATGAAGATACCGTGAATATACCATAGTTGTAAGGTCTACAAGTTGAGTCTCGGGTACACGAACTACCAGCGCCTCTCACTGTCGGCACGGTGGTGTGGGGTTNTTGTAAGGTCTACAAGTTGAGTCTCGGGTACACGAACTACCAGCGCCTCTCACTGTCGGCACGGTGGTGTGGGGTTCATCAATTATTGCAGCAAAACAAATAAAGGTGTTGAAATTTTGTGGAATCTACACTTTTGTATGTGGTACCAACTTGTTATTCTCTGAATGAAAAATGTTCCTAAACAACTGAGAAAACAAATGTGCAACAACATTCACTGGTTCGCGAAATTAAAAAAATAATAAGTCACTGACTGAAACAAATAAAAGCACCCTGCGTGACAACCTATATTTAAAATTAATTTTTGTAATAAACTACAGAGCACATTATTTAGGCCTGAATGTCTCTCTTCGAAAAATAAGTATGGTACTTTATGTACTATGAATCGAACCTGCGGACATCATGTATATTTTCTAACATCAGTTTCGAGCTAAATAAAAACAGCCTTTCCAGAATGTAATGTGTGAAAAAGTACTGATTGAATACGTGCGTATGTAAACAATGGCTCGTTCATGTTTAACTGTGGACTTAGATCAGCCACTGGGGAACATCCCTGCCGACATCTGAATATAATACAATGTAACCACCGAGTGACTGGAGTTTTGGCAGAAAAGGTGGCAGTGGATAACGAAAACAATGTGTAAATGTGATTTCAAGAAAAGAGTGTTTAAAATAATTAAAAATATTATGAGTTTTTATTTTATGCACCTTTCGGTCAGGTTAAGCTGGATTATCATAATTATATAACAAGCCATTATATTATTTATCTTTGCCGAAATGTTAAGGCCAGTCATGAAGGGCCCAGACATCAATGTGCAGTGATCCTGGAAAGTCACACACGGTATTGAAAGGAGAAAGCCTAAGATGTCCGCAAGCCCGGCGCTTCAACAGCGATGCAGCGAGTTTGAAAAATACATCTTTTAACGAAACTATTAAACAAGTCCTCTGTGAAAAAACAACACATTGCATACAATGACGGAATGATACTTTCAAGACATNAACGAAACTATTAAACAAGTCCTCTGTGAAAAAACAACACATTGCATACAATGACGGAATGATACTTTCAAGACATCACCCGCATTGGAAGCATTATTTTCATTCCCTTCAACATAACTAAAAATTACTTCTTCAGACTGCTGTATCAGAAAATACAGGAACCGGATCCGTGCGAAAGTACGATATAGGCATGCACTGGGCTTAGCTGCTGAGTCTTTTCCGATACAATCGTAGGGTCACCACTTAAACAATCGAAGTTCTGCGATCACGACGAAACTATTGCGAGGGCGCGGTGGTGTAGTGGCCAGACTACTCGGCTCCCACCAAGGCGAACCGGGTTCCATTTACGGCGGAGTGGCTCCCCAGAATGTTGCATGTGGGAATCTTGACGGTCGATCTGGTTGGCCCTTGCATTCCGGCGCAGCTCCATACTCACCTCAATCACCTCGTCGGCTCTCAAGACCTCGCTATTTAGAGCAGCCAACTTCGACGTACCGCAAAGTTAACGCAGTGAGGCAATAAGATTGAATGGAAGGGGTTGGAGTAGAGAGATTTGGGAGACTCTTAACATCGAGGTCTTGAGAGCCAATGAGGGTGAAGTGAAGTGAGTATGGAGCAGCGCCGGAATGCAAGGGAATGTGAAACGGGACATCCGCCGACCAGCGGCATCGTCTGGCGCGACTCCGACGTGCAAACATCCGGGAGCGACACCTCAAATGCGATTGAAGTAACGATTTTTTTTCCCTGTATTCGCCTTTATTACTACCAACTTCCACGTGAATTGAAAATTTTTTTAATCGCTTACGATTGCAAATGAATTTTTAGTTTTAATTAATTTCTGCATGTTTAAATGATCAGTAAATTAACAATCTCAAAACTCAAAAAGGAAAAAAAACTATGAGCACACACGGGCTTCAAATTAGGTGATAGAAAAGCAAATTACTGGCACATATAAGCAAACGTTAGAAATATTATTATAGCAAATTGTGTATGTTCATTTTCTAAATATTATACAGGCATGTATATAATATAAGAACCTTTTCCAGGTATCATATACAACATGTATGATAACACTGTATTGCCACTTATCAAAGACGAGCCGTTCTCAACTCCAGTGTGAACAAATATACTATTATATAAAAACAATATTGACATAGAGTAAAGGCAAAGTGAAGATATCGAGCGCCGTATTACTGCAATGGTATTACTCGGGCAATAGTGACGTCACTAGGTCGANCGGCCGGGTTATGTAGGTGGCCACTTGTGAGCACCTGCATGTAGCTCCGGGGCTCTGTTCGGTGAATCACTTGAGACTGTCGGGACGTGGTAACAAATGAGACTGATTCTATGGCACGGTCAACCGTCTTGCATGATAGGTGCAAGGCGTTCAGTCCCATGAAGCATGGCTGTTGGGCAGTCATGTGGAGGGGCATGTTTTCCTAGAGACTCTATGGTAGTAATACCGGACTGTCCATGAGAAATTAGGCTCTGAAAGTTGTCTCCTGTGATACCTTGGCGGATCTGGTACAGGAGGGGAGGAGGTGCGGAGAGCCGGACATGTTCCGGAAAACATGTCTATAAATCAGTGTGAATAGAGTCGTCATAGGGGTGCCTGCTTTGTTCTACAGTTGTTTGAAACTGTTTCATAAAATTGTTTCAATATTTATCTAATGTTTTGTTGGATGTTAACAAGCCACAGAAATAATTTTTCAAAAATATAAACAAAATACCAAAAAAAAATATCCAAAAAATGGAAGTATCAAGCAATTCTCAATTTTATATATATAATTTAAGTAACGCTAATTTTATATAATATTTTGGGTTTTTTAATAAGTCAAAAAAGCAAAAATCTATACAAATCAGTCAAAAATATTTCTAATCAGTCAAAAACAAACAATCACACCAAATTAAAAATCATAAATCAAATAGTTAGTCAAAAGTGAAATCAATAAAATAAAAAATAATTAGAACATTTCTTAATTTTTTACATTTCTGTAATATTTATCATAAAAATTAATAAAACGTTTTTTTTTCTTCATAAAATTGATAAAATGCTTTTTTTTATCAATTGAATCCCCAAATAAAAAATGGAGGTGCGTCTACTGATGTATGCGCGTTAGAAGTTATACATCTCTGGTGTGACTAAACTAAAATTTTCGCGCTAACTTCAAATACTTGAAAATACTTTCATAATTTTACTATACAACGATACGCACCTAATCTCAAATACTGGATGCTAAGTAACAGCGTGTATTATCTGCTTGACTGCACTGTTCACTGTCGAATTTCGTTACACTGTGCGCGCGCAACTTTCGTTGAACACTAAACGTTTACTCTCAACGTGCCATAAGAAGTATAACTTCAAAAATGTTATATACGAGTAGAAGAAAAAATATATATTGATTTTCTTTACAACCTTATACAAAAGATTAAACATGTAATAAAGAAAAATCTCAGAAAATAATACTTTGTAATTGTGGAAAATATATTAAAAATTATTTTGAAAAACATAAACAAAGATATCTCACAATAAAATAGAAAAGGATTGTTTAATTAAAAAACATAAAAATTGTGGAAAAGTAAAAAATATTAATTATATTTCTCCTTGTCCTGATACTCAGGTTATTTAGATTACAATGCTTATACAATTAACAACAAAGAAGAAAATAGTATTTTCATTCCATGGTATATACACATGTATATATATATATATATATATGTGTATATATATAGAGAATTCATTATTTTGAAATTGCATAATAAATTTAGAAGTACTCAATTGTACAGAATATCCAAAAAAATTTGTGAACTTTTTTAAAGAAAATAATGATTATACCAAAAAATTCTATATTGTAGAAGTTAATGTATAAATTTAAGCAAAAAAAAATTTTCTTTGTGTTTATTTGTTGTTATTTTATCTTATCCATTTTTATTTTTATCTTAAAATTCAGATCTATTTTCTATATTGTATTTATTTCTCTAACCAATAATTAAAACAATGACAATTTTCGATATTCTCAAATTTAAGTATACATCTCAATTTTCGTCGATATTTTTGTAGTTATGTTTGAAAGAAATAATTCTAATCGTTCTTAAATTTCTTCTAATCTTTAACAATCTATTAATTCTGCATTATCTATTATTTCTCCCATTTTAGAATTTTCTATCTGTTCTTTATGTTCTTTTTTATAACATAAATCGTCTTTTTGAATTAAAGGTTTCTAACACCTAAAAAAATTATATTTTAGGATAGGAATGTCCTCAAATATTTTTCATTCCATTTGTTTTAATTTTCATAAACAGTTTTTCTTTTGGGTAATAAATTGTTTCTAATCCATTGCATGGAACTAACACAGATCCTTCTTAATTAAAGTTTCTTTCTATTTTATAATTTATATTAATGAATTTTTTTATCTTCCTTTAACGAATATACAGATTTATACATGCTAATGTATTGTTTAATACTTTATCTGGACAATTAACAAACTCTACAATACTGTTTCCAAGATTATTATTTACTCCAGGATTTGTTGTTTGGAAAACAAATTAACTATTAATTTTAATTCTAGAAATCCAATTCCACCATGTTAAACAATTTTTACCAACAGTTTTATCATTACTAATTTTCTTCAAATTCTTCTTTCATTCTAAAGTTAAAATTATTTATCAAATATCGGCTTATTTCTTCTTTATTAAAAATTCCTGCAAAATATTTTGTTATATCTAATAGTTTATGATGTTCATTTTAAATTCTTGTCAAATATTTGGTAATTATTTCAAAAGTGTTTCTATTTTTACAACTGCCAATTCTATTTTATAAGAAATAACAGCAGGATTTTCGTTATTTTTTCTTTATAATTTTTATGTCTTCTTTTATAGTTACTTCTACTCCATTTATGGTTTTAATATTAGAATTTAATATATATTGAATTTTCGCTAATACTCCGTGTTTTGCTATATTAAAATGAGAAAATCTAGATCCAATAAATGTATTAAAACTACCACAAACATCCTTTAACTAACAATGTTCTAGCCTTTAATTCTCCTTCACAATCAATAAAATCTATAATTTTGACAACCATAAAATTATCNAATGTATTGTTTAATACTTTATCTGGACAATTAACAAACTCTACAATACTGTTTCCAAGATTATTATTTACTCCAGTATTTGTTGTTTGGAAAACAAATTAACTATTAATTTTAATTCTAGAAATCCAATTTCACCATGTTAAACAATTTTTACCAACAGTTTTATCATTACTAATTTTCTTCAAATTCTTCTTTCATTCTAAAGTTAAAATTATTTATCAAATATCGGCTTATTTCTTCTTTATTAAAAATTCCTGCAAAATATTTTGTTATATCTAGATCTAATAGTTTATGATGTTCATTTTAAATTCTTGTCAAATATTTGGTAATTATTTCAAAAGTGTTTCTATTTTTACAACTGCCAATTCTATTTTATAAGAAATAACAGCAGGATTTTCGTTATTTTTTCTTTATAATTTTTATGTCTTCTTTTATAGTTACTTCTACTCCATTTATGGTTTTAATATTAGAATTTAATATATATTGAATTTTTGCTACTACTCCGTATTTTGCTATATTAAAATGAGAAAATCTAGATCCAATAAATGTATTAAAACTACCACAAACATCCTTCAACTAACAATGTTCTAGCCTTTAATTCTCCTTCACAATCAATAAAATCTATAATTTTGACAACCATAAAATTATCNCAACTAACAATGTTCTAGCCTTTAATTCTCCTTCACAATCAATAAAATCTATAATTTTGACAACCATAAAATTATCGCAAAATGGTTCTGTAATCGGTTTAAATTCTTTTAATTTTTCTTCGTTTTTGTATTAACTATATCTCCAATATTTGTTATAAGATTGTTGTTATTTAAATTTTCTGTTTTAAAAAATAATCTAAAATTTTTTTTGGTGGTTCAATTTTATTACCAAGTAATTATGTTATAGAATATTTATAAGTGTTAACAGAAATTGTTTTTCCGGCATCCATTTTTAATGTAAAATTTTAATAAAAAATAAAAAATTTCGAAAATAAATAGTGAAACAAGCCAAAACAGTCAAATAAATTTTTTAAAAAGTAGCTGGAACTTGTAAGCGGGGGCAAAGCGATCTAAACATTTTATATACGTGGTAATTTTAAAATCCAAATTTACGGGATTGTTTTTATATTGGCTTTAGCGAGCAAACAGGCGAACAAACATGAGCGAACGGGCTAACAAACATAATATTCTGGTGTTAAAATGCTCTTTTTGGTGTTAAAATATATTAGAATTTGTACTTTATAGAAATACAGTGTGTTCTTAACAAAGTTTGAACAAGAAGTTGCCGATATAACAAATGAGCNTTCTTAACAAAGTTTGAACAAGAAGTTGCCGATATAACAAATGAGCCCACTTTTCTCAACATGGAAGCAATTAATGTTTTAATTATTTCTTGAAAATTGAGTTAGTACGTAGGACTTGGCTTCTCTTTGAAAGCAATATCATTAGAAATGAAACGATAAAATTATGCATTTGTAGTTAGACAATTACAAATACACACTGGCCTTTCAAAGGGAGTTGAACACAGAAAACCTCGTGCATTAAGCCAGTTTGCAATCAACAGCATTACGGAGGTCGGATTCGGAGCATCGACTTCGGATTTAATCTCTCTAATGTTTCGAGTAATAGGGTTTACCAACCTAAAATAATTACAAGGGTGTCATTTTGAAAATAAGTGACTGCGCCACTTGACACTTGCAAGTTGACTTGACCTGCCATAGCTCACTTGTGTGAAGAATGAGGTGCGAGTCGGTTTATTTGCCCCTCAAATGTGGCATTAAACATTATTTTCATATTTCGTGCCATATTACAAAACTGCCACAGAAAGAGGCTCAGTATAGGGTGCTTCTAATATACACTGTCAACATACACCTTTTGACTGAATTTGTTTAAATTGTTTAGTATAAGTACTTGCTTTAATTATTTATGAGTCCGCCATTTTGAACATCGTTGTCTTGCCCACTTAAATCATGGAAGTTTCGCATGGCCTTCTGTAGTAATTATGGTGTGCACAATTTAGTGAAAATTAGAAGAACTTTTCCAGAAATATGGCAAAATGTTCGCACACAAAACTTAAATGATTTTATAGACGCCATAAAGGAAATAATTGTGTCGTACTTAAAAAATATATATATACTAATATGGCCTGCCACAGTACAACTTTTTTGCAACATTTGGAAAAAAATGGATTGATTATTTCCCGATATATGAGATTAAGACTTTATTTTTTTGGTGGGGCTGTCTTACAAAATGACAGAGAAACGAGACTCTACATAGACACATTTTATGGTTGTAATAGGTACTGCCAGCATACAAAGTTAAGTTTGAAATTGTTTCGTTAAAATAATATACCGAAATAACAGATNGTTGTAATAGGTACTGCCAGCATACAAAGTTAAGTTTGAAATTGTTTCGTTAAAATAATATACCGAAATAACAGATTTATATAGCCACCATTTTGAAAATAAGTGCCTGAACTACTTAATACATACCAGTTTACGCCAACAGCTGCAGTACTATTTGTTTGCCAAATTAAGAAGGAATCTGTCAAATATTTCCCGAGATATGACAGAAAAACTTTATTTATTCCTATGATGCTATCTTAAAAAATGGCGGAAGAATAAAGTTGTGTTTTGGTATATGGTGCTTGTAATACGCATTTTCAGTATACAAAATTTGGTCGAAATTGGTTCAGTGGTATGGTAGATATGCCAAATAAACCTGAAATATTTGTATGGTCGCCTTTGTGAAAAAAAAAGTGCTTAATATAGTTCAAACACGTATGTTTACTTGTCCTATCATAGTAATACTTATCTGTCAAATAAGGAGAGAATTTTTTTAATATTTTTTGAGATATGCTATTTCAGAATTGCTTACCAACATCAATATTCATCTAAAAATTAATTGCTAGCTCGACTCTCTGTCGGCATACAAAATTTGGTTTAAATCGCTTGAATGGTTCCAGTGATATGACATATCGCCCCAAATTTAAATATAGCCACAATTTTTAAAGTAAGTTGCTGGCGAGGTTGAAAACTATATAAGCCAGGTGTCCTTACTAATGTGTGTACCGAGTTCGGTGAAATTCGGTTGACGCGTTCAAAAATTGAAAAGGGCAGGGGGGGGGAATACATACATGCACAGACATACACACACAGTCACACACATACAGTAAAGTTATCTCATAAGCCTTTCTTTCCTTCGGAATGCAGACTAAACAATTAGGTAAATGTACTACTTTCGTGCACCATTCCCCTTAACGTCACTAAAATTGCAATACATGCAAATCGTTATTTCAAAATTTCCAAAACAATTTATTATACTTGATACTTTCATGATGACGTTACTATCACTCGAAAACTTGGTAACAAGGGCCTTAATAATATTGCTTTCTTGTCAGTTCAACAATGCTTCTCACACTGTATTACACATTGAAAAACCTGGGCGCACCACTATTTATCTGGTATTTCCTCCATGTGCATTAATAAAAAAATACCAAATAAACTCAAATCGCCAATTATAATTTAAATTCATTCCACATGAAAACCGCAAAAACAAACACAACATACTCAAATGAAATGATTTACTCTGAATCCATAACAAAATATTTTGGTGTATTTTTTTTAATGATGTTTATACACAGTGATAAACTAAATTCTAAACGTATTTGATTACTAACAAATATATAATTCATTATTGTGTATTTTTGTTAAACCATATTTAAATTCTGTGTCAATTAAAAGTACTCGGCGACTTAGCGCTCCTGTGAACTCACAGCAGTAGATAATCAGTTGCCGCCGCTATTTACTCCTCAAGATGGAGACTGCAATGTCTATTGAATCTTGGGGGGAAACGATGACTTTGACGCGATTACAATCAAGACGCCAAAAATATACATATGTAGAATGGCTGCAATAGCCTGCGAACTTAATTCACATCAGAAACTAATGCGAAACCAATTGAGTAGCTTATGAACTAATACGTACGCTCTCAACAAACTGTTGAATTAGCACGGGGGTGGTTGTAAAGCGCATTCTAAAAGCATTTGACGAGTTTCATAAATCAAGGAGAGAAGGCACTGCTGAAAACCTTACCTTCACTGGTTGGTACGACTTACTTGTTGAATTGCATAACGATTGGATTCAATCAGGGCGTATTCATAAAAAAGTTGTACCTTCTAGTGTTGGTAAAGGCTGGCGTTGTAAAAGGATATTGAAATGAGCTATATAGTATTTAACCCTGAAGTTATCAAGTTTGCTTTTCAATATTTATTCAAAAGCTACGTTAACGCCACAATTATTTAAGAATACAGGCGTGATTATAATTGCGATAGCTTCGTTGAAAGACTTTGTCAAGATATCAGTTCGGTTGCCGATTAGNTGAATACAGGCGTGATTATAATTGCGATAGCTTCGTTGAAAGACTTTGTCAAGATATCAGTTCGGTTGCCGATTAGGGCACATAGTTGTTATATGGGTCTCGTTTTAAGAAATTGTGTATATTCTAATTCTTAACATAAAAATGTATTATTATATTGTATGTTTTTTGTAGTACAGAAATTAAAGTCGAAATTTTGTTGCAATTTTACAAATGTGGTTATTGAAACATACTAGCGGCCGTTGAAAAGTATCAAAGTGGACAAAAACACCGGAAGTAGCCCTCTGCCTACGATATTTATGATTTTGTAATGCAGTGTTTTAAACTATAGCGACAATGCTGAGTTTATTCTGAACAGATTGTTGTATTAAAATGCTACAGCAACCGCGCAATATTCTGCGGAAACAGAACTCACGAAGCATATTTGCCATCTCCGCCACGATGCTTCAAGCTTGTAAACTTGTTCTATTAGGGAGGCCCGTTATAAAGGCGGCTCGTGTGCAGCAAGCGTTTGTTCTGCACCACGACTCCACCACNTTGTTCTATTAGGGAGGCCCGTTATAAAGGCGGCTCGTGTGCAGCAAGCGTTTGTTCTGCACCACGACTCCACCACGCAAAGCCTCCACTGTGTAAGTGCTTCACTGTCAATACACAGCACCACGACTCCACCACACAAAGCCTCCACTGTGTCCGTGCTTCACTGTCAATACACAGCACCACGACTCCACCACACAAAGCCTCCACTGTGTCCGTGCTTCACTGTCAATACACAGCACCACGACTCCACCACACAAAGCCTCCACTGTGTCCGTGCTTCACTGTCAATACACAGCACCACGACTCCACCACACAAAGCCTCCACTGTGTCCGTGCTTCACTGTCAATACACAGCACCACGACTCCACCACACAAAGCCTCCACTGTGTCCGTGCTTCACTGTCAATACACAGCACCACGACTCCACCACACAAAGCCTCCACTGTGTCCGTGCTTCACTGTCAATACACAGCACCACGACTCCACCACACAAAGCCTCCACTGTGTCCGTGCTTCACTGTCAATACACAGCACCACGACTCCACCACACAAAGCCTCCACTGTGTCCGTGCTTCACTGTCAATACACAGCACCACGACTCCACCACACAAAGCCTCCACTGTGTCCGTGCTTCACTGTCAATACACAGCACCACGACTCCACCACACAAAGCCTCCACTGTGTCCGTGCTTCACTGTCAATACACAGCACCACGACTCCACCACACAAAGCCTCCACTGTGTCCGTGCTTCACTGTCAATACACAGCACCACGACTCCACCACACAAAGCCTCCACTGTGTCCGTGCTTCACTGTCAATACACAGCACCACGACTCCACCACACAAAGCCTCCACTGTGTCCGTGCTTCACTTTAAACACACATAAACAAAGATATGTTCGTCTTCGACGTCAAACGTCGCTTTGCTCTGGCGTTTAGTCCTGTCGCATACACTAATACAACCCTAACCTTACTCAACCCTAACTTATTAAATGTCACAAATGTTTTTTTTTATGGTAAAATACTGGTTGGCGTGCCTAAAATAAATAAAAATTTAAAAATCATTTTATTTATAATTAATTTCTTTATATCATTATTTTTTATTAATTTTTTCTTTAAGAAAATGAAAAAGCTTGGAACCATGTTGCATTGAGAAGACGTGATCGCTAGTGCACAAATGCCTCTTAGAGTCAGGGCAGTGCTGGAGGTGACAAGTTCAGTTTCTGAGACATTCATAACACAGTCCTGCAGACTTGAAGTTCATACATGCCGTATCGTCCACTACAGAACACGTCGTTTACTTCACATCATAACCAAGCATAATGTCAATTAACGTAAAATGTCGCTTAATANGTCCACTACAGAACACGTCGTTTACTTCACATCATAACCAAGCATAATGTCAATTAACGTAAAATGTCGCTTAATAAGTTGACATATTTTCTCGAACGTTTTTGTTTATCGGCAATTATAATTCCAAGACAAAATAAGCCAGGTTTTTAGACAAAACTTTAAAATATATAGTATGCAATAAATGTAACAAACACGTTTCAAAATCAAACTTCGTATGGTTTAAGACATTACAAGCTCTTAGGCGTTTATTTGTCAGCAGCAAATGCCATTTTTATTTGTATAAACACTTAAAATTAAGGAAACAGCAAAATATTGAGCATTCTCTTTAGAATAATTCTAAATTAAACATTTTAGAATTTAAAAATAAGCATTATAGTAATTGAAATGTATAAATAAAAATTATGCAGTGTGTTGTTATTTTAAACGCAAAATTATATCATGCACCATTGGCCTTAAATTGTCGTCTTGAAAACTGATAGACACGAATATTCAAAAGAGGAAAAAGACTTTTTATAATGGTGAGCGTGAGGTATGTAATTTACAGTGCGGTCGCAGTACTTTCTCTTGGAAACAATTGGCACGTCGTTCAAGAAAGGAAGGAGAAGACGGCGCTCTAGAGTGTTGAGCGCTCAGTCACAGAGGCTCTCGGAGCATCAAGCAGAGCACGGACCTGGGGTCAACACGCCTGTCGCGTGTCCAGAGAAGAGGCAGTGTTTGTTTACATGGCAATGTGTCAAGCAGAGAGGAGCCTACCTGTGTGCAGGCGGGGAGGGAGTTATCTGGTCCAGCCATGGGAACAGCCTGATGGTTGCCAAGAATCTGCCTGCCTGACAAATATACAGACAAGACTCGCTGCTGGCGTGTAGCCGCGTGTATACAATGCAGCAGAGGAGTTTGCTGGACGGCGAGCCTAATGGCCTGTGACTTGCATAACTGTATCTAGGCATATACTGAGGCTAGTCGCAACTATGGACTCCTGCTCCCAATGTCAGGCGTTCCCATGGCAACCTTCACGTGGAGCTGCGAATGTTTACTTGGGAGTACGGGAGGCAGATTTACACTTCCACCACAGTTTTGTGTTACCATAACAGAGATAGCCCCTTAAATAAATTGTATAAATTGTGCAAAGATCAAAAATAATTACACAGAAATATACTAAACAAACGCCATAAAATATTATGATAATAATAGTCCGAATCAAAGTATTATCTAAATTTATAGATAGAATATATGTACTCTTATAAAATGCTATTTTAGTTTCGATTTTGTTTGAACAAAAATCTAAATCGGAGCTAGGTTTTTTTTTTTTGTTACAATGCTATTGCATTTTTTTCTCAAATAAACATGATTATTTAAGTGTTACATAATAATTATTCTCATAAGAGTATTCAAACCTTAGTAAACGTAATATTTAAAACTAAACACTGCAATTCAACATATTTTTGTACTATTTTTTATATATTTTTCTTGTAAATGTACATTGGTTTATTGTGCAAGTTTGGTTACTTAAGAGGGATTAAACCCCGCCATCTGGAATTTTTATTTTGGCTACCACCCAAAAAGCGGATTTTGGATGGATTTTATTTCAGACGACATGACATAGGGTATAACACTGCGTTTTCTGAAATCTGTTCTGCTCGACAGCCGTAGCTATTATGACCTCTGTAGTAATTAGTTCCCACAAAACAATCAATTATTTTACGTCGGCTGTTACAAGTTACAAAATATGATATGCAGAGAATCTGTATCAATTCAAGAACATTAAGGAAAGTATTATTCAAGTGGGGCATACTATAGTTGTCCATAATCCATTCGAAGAGACATATTGAAATACGAGGACGATATTTGAGCATTATCAATGAAGGTTTAGAAAACAAGTTACCTCTTTAAATTCAATTAATGTTATACACAAACATTAAGGGCAGTTGGTCTGTGTATAACATTAAGGGCAGTTGCCCTTAATGTTATACACAGACCAACTGCCCTTAATGTTATACACAGACTAACTGCCCTTAATGTTATATTGCCTGAGATGACTAAGAAAACTACGTATAGTGAATTTTAAAGAGTTGAAAATCTTTGTATTTCTTATTTTATTTGTAATAAACCTAATACAGAAATTGTAGAACACCCCAAGTAAAACATAAACGTGATAACTCAACATTTCAAAAGTTAATAAAACCCTTCTTCTCTATACGTATTTTAAACTAGAAGCAATCATCTGTATTTCCGGCAAACAATGGCCGCCCCTTTTCGCATAGTCTTGCATTTTGGAGATACGTAATATTATATGACATACACGTCAAACAATTCTTATTGCAATTTAATTATGAACGGCTCACCTTCGCCACATCTGAACATAGGTAAGGCGCACAACGAGGTAGTACAAATTAATTGAGTAGCGCACATGTACGTTCTTCGCGATGGTGATAGGATTTCTGCTAACGAAAATTAAGTTCGATTTTACTTCTGCCTTACTTATGTTGTCATCTGTCCTCCAATTGGCTGTCGCCTGACCGCGCCACATCTCTCCACCAACCAGCAATGGCGAGACGAGAGACAGCCGGTATATTTTCTTTTGTGCGTTTGTTTAATACAAATTCAATAACTCATACCCTCTAAGGAATAAATAAAAAATTACAAACAAATTTAGAATACTAAATACTCTATAGAAACAAATGCAATATACTTGCACATAATCTGTATGTCAATAAATTATTAAAATAACCAAGGATTATACTATATTTTGTTTAACGCCTATAATAAAGCTGAATTTGGAAGTTATGTTAAATGGATTGGCAACATAAGCAAGTACTATGTAATAATATATAAATTATAGTATCTGTGACTAACGTTAAATATAACCCCTGAAAATCCGCAACGTTACAACCTCAGAAAAAAATGTGATTTGAGTAACAATGAAGTAGGTACAACAGAACAGCAATCCATATGCTAGCCACTTTCCGCTACTCCCTGCCACTGCGAAGGTATGGCAGAGCCAGGATTTAGGAAATATTCAGTGAGATATTTTCTGATAGCTGTAGATCAAGTCACATTTATATTCTGATTTAATTGGTTCGTATTTTGACCATGAGTATTCTGATGAGTGAAGACGTTGTGTTTTGGAGCATACTCTATCACAATTGTGTAATTAAAGATATTTCAACATCCTCTGAACAAAAGATAAGCATACGACACGGAACTTTGATACGAGCATTCCGAATATGCTCTCCGCCGTTTTGCGAGCTGTCTGCATTTAAATATACTTGCTTTTCCTTCAAAGTAGATCAGGGCTATGGNTATGCTCTCCGCCGTTTTGCGAGCTGTCTGCATTTAAATATACTTGCTTTTCCTTCAAAGTAGATCAGGGCTATGGACGCATAGAATATATTTTAAGATGGAATGCCTCATCACCGCAAAATAAAAATGCACGTAGATCAACGCCATTATTCTTCAGTGGTAAAGATTGTGGAGGTGGCAAATCGAGACCCGCTATTTATAGCCAGCGACCCAGATAAACGAGAAGAACGGAATACGCCCTCGTCACTGTTTCGTGCAATATTCCCAACATCAACAGTACNAGCGACCCAGATAAACGAGAAGAACGGAATACGCCCTCGTCACTGTTTCGTGCAATATTCCCAACATCAACAGTACTGAAACAACCATCTGCATTTGCACATACTAGAATTTGAACTGAAAAACCCCTGTAATCAAAAAATCTGTGATCCTAATTCTAATATGTTTTCCATCAAGCGACCCGAGGCAATGAGGCAAACGCCACAGTTGTTCCATGTTCTTCCACGTATTTCTATCTGGAATATGTATACAATGAGGTTGTATACAGATCTATACAACACTTGTCGTCTCAGCTACAACCACTCCAACTCTCCTTTCTTCTCTCATAAAGTGGCAATGAACTTGTAGATTAAAATATTATTTGCATAGAAAAGAGAGACTGTATATACGTTTTTTCACTGACGACAAATAAACGCTCAGGAGCTGGTAATGGCTTGAACTTTATAAATTGATCTGAGTACATTCCTGCTCGGAGTTGAATATTACTTCTTCGTTGTGGTGTGTCGTTCTGTTGTTTGTTCTCAGACTTCGTTCCTTCTTGGGATGACGCGTGGCTTACGTGTTCGTCGACAACAGCTAACGCAGAATCCTTCATTCATAATTCATTTATTTACGTCTTTAATCAGAGTTACTTTATTTTACTTAATATGTTTTCTGAGGCTACAACGAAGTGTTTGCAATGGCGTATGTCAATATTTGTTCAAACAATCATTTTTTTCTTATTACCATCAGTTTTGTATCAGAAAGTCCTTAAAGTCAGTTTTTTATTATGCATTGTTCATTTTCTATTCATTGCTTGAACAGTATACCATTATCACTGTCATTTATCCAATGTTCAGATGATGCATTAAAACAATGCTCATTTTCTTTATTATCATACGTGGGAATAAATTATTTAAAATTATCTATTAGGAGCTTTGTACAATCTTTTAGACGTAATATTATTACTTTAGGTAATATTACTTTTTTTGAAGAAATAAAATATACATTTTACATATTTCCGATAAATAATTATATTTAAAGTATTTTTAAGTTTACATTAATTTTTTAATCTTTTCAGATAAATTTTTGTTAATAATTTTTAATGCTATCTCAGTTTATAATGTTTTTCTTGTGTATTTTCTAAACATGGTATTTGTATATCATACACTTATTTTTAAATGTTTACATGTATAAAATGCTTAACTATATATATTTTATGTGGCGAGAATAAATTAATGACAGTGATTTTATAGCATACTTTAAATGTTTCAGTTGAATATCGTATAAATTTGGTTGTATATGCTTTTTAATTCATTTTTAGTATATATTTATCTACATTTACAAAAAAAAATTCTTTTTTTTTTTTTTCGCTCATATATAATCCATTTACTGTTTCTTCACACTTAAAAATATTGAAAAATTATCCCAATAGTAACATGTTCAATCGTTTTTTAAAATAACTCATTTACCACAAATATTGAACTCTGTGATTTAATTTAAAGTAAGTAGATATTACGAGGGCTGATTCAGAAGTCATGGCAATGTACGATGTACAGGGCTACAAACATATGTGTCTTCGGAGACTGTTGTAATTGCCTTTTAGAAGATACCCATGTACACACACACGAACAATGTTATATACCAGGTTTACAGACGAACACTCAGTGTTNCGGGAATTATTTGTGAATTACAGTAAATAATTTGTAATGTCGCAGCTGCTCTCAATTTAAAATAAACCTCTTTTATGATTGCTTGGAGCTTTCAATTCTGGCAAGGACCGTAGGCCGATCTGGATTGAGCAACGCGTGTTTACGTACAGTGGCCGGCCATCATCTGGGTGCGCTGGTTTCCTAGTCCTGTCTCCAGGGGTGTCCAACACAGGCTGGGCCTCGCGCGCCGGCCGTGTACGAGCAGGACGGAAAACATTCGCTGCGCAGCCCGAGACACTAAGTTTGAACATTTCACATTATTACAATAACGTGCGTTCTTACGCACACAAGTAATAAACAATACTGCAAAATCGTTATCAATAAAGCACATAAACTTACAAAAAAGCCAAATAAATATTAAGTAACTTTTGTACATGGACTAGTCTGATGGGATTCAACAAAACGTATTTAATCAGCATTTTGTCTTTCTTTTTTAGTTGACAACGAGTAGAGGTGTGGGTTAACAATATGTTGAGATAACGAATGTAGTGTTTCACCAGAAAGTATGTAATTAATAATAAGGCGAGCAGTAAAAAACACATGATTTCCAGCCTAACTACAATACCAAATTATCTACAAACTAAAATTTGTATATATTAATAATCATGACAAATGGCATTAGATATAATAATATTATGTACTATATAACGTTGATAAAGGCTGTTCACTGTAAAGAGAGCACTTTATAAAGTCCTCCCATTCGGAATAATAGTCAATAAATAATGTATATTTTAGCCTTAGATGACAACTTCCATGTAAGGTGGGATATATATACTGTGTTTATTACTTACATTGCAATATTTATTTTAAAAGGTGGTTAAATGATAAAAAAAATGGCTGGAAGGAAAAAGTAACAAGGACATCAAAAGTGTTCACTTCACTGTACTTTAAAAATATTGACAAAGTAGTGCTGCTGACTGCATATGTCTACAATTATCCTAACAGATGGCTTGGCCAGTGATATCGGCCCACTGGTGCATGCTGGGAACATCTGCTGATTTTGCACAAACTAGCTCATCCCCCATAAGTTTCGTCTATCATAATGCACTAAGAGTAATAGTAATTATAAATCAAAGTGTATTAAACTTTTACACAAACAACAGCAGTTTAAATAACGTCTTTTAAAAACCCATCATTGGTCGCGTATGAACATTTCTCTCGCGCTAAAAAAAATAGTACAGCGCTATTTTTTCACAAGGGGTGGAGCTGACAAACGTCATAAGATAACAGGCAAACTTGTTGCCAGGAATGATGCATCATTGACCTTGAGACAGGGCGTTGTTTACTGATGTGCACAGTTTGTGAACATTTTTTTTTTCATTGAGCAACCATTCACGTTCATTAAAACTGGAGTAGACAGATGTGGATACTATTATTGTTACTGATAGTGATTCAGTTGCAGATGAAGTATGCAAATAAATAGATACATGTTGTTCATTCAAACATTGCACTTTACACCATAAAGTAACGTAATACTTTCAATTGTCAAGGACAGGTTTTACCGAATATGATAGGCCCCTAAGTAATAAAAATTGTACAGCTTTATTAACAAAACCTTTTACCTACAAGCACTTCATAATGTGAAAGGCGAACAGGTAAAATTTACAAAAAATTTGTAGGCCTAATATTTTCTACAAACACTGTATCGATTTCATTATAATGTTGGTGTGTAAATATGTTCTAAATGCAAATATTTGAGCAGTTCTTAAAAAAAAATTTCAACAGCATTAAATTTTAGATTGCCCCCAAAAAACTAATTGTACTGAATTTATAATGGCTCTACTAAAGGCGAACCATTGTAAACGGCATCAGTATCAGAGACTTTATTATTTCCCGTTCTCTGCTGTGAATGACTTTGCTGCATCTCTGCGAGTCACCATTCCCTTCCATCTTCAGTCATGTACATGATCTGCTACCGATGTTTTTCGATCAGCCAGTACACAGCAGTCGGCTGCGTGCGCATCGCCTTTCTCCGGCGACCCCGCACCTATGCATACCCGGCTGAGACTTGCCTAGATAACGGCCGCTCACTGTAGCTTGTACAGGCGAGCCGAGCTGCTGTGGGATGAACATCGTGCTCGTGGCTGCTCCTACTCCGGGATCTGCCCGCCTCTTGGGACCAGTGAAGGCGAGGACTTGTGCGAGTACGGTGGGACTGCAGTAACTTGGGTGCGGCGACTACTCCGCCACTCGTCGTCCCCAGGTGGCGGATAGGGGATCCCCAGGCCCTGGGGTGGCTAGGAATACTAGAATATAGTCCATACTGTATAAGAAGGCCACTTTTTGACAGCTCGGCGAAAGTAGCGCCACTGTTTACATCTAACTATGTATCCTTCCGCCATCAGCTGGTCCGTAAAGTCGGGCCTGTATTTTTTATCAACATGCTGTCAGCTAATCCACTTCTCAGTGTACTGTAACGCTAAACAAATTTTAAAATATTTTAAGACTGACATCTGTCTAAAAATATAAGTAGGTTATAAAAGTAAAAACATAAAATGTTGCCAATAATTAAATATTTGATAACTCTTTTTTAATTTTTCCGAGATAGTGAATTTGAGTTAACATTTGCTAGACAGTCTGTTGTATCTATTATCACACTTTGGACGTTATAGCTAATATATTCGAGTTGGAACTATGTGACGTGTCTCACAATATAAATTACTTGTACTCCAAATCGTTGTACATGAAATATATGTTACTTTAAAAACTATGCAGAGCTCGTGGAAAAATATAACTATTGGCATCTGTTTGTAAATTTGTTATATGTCGCGCAGGAAAGCGGTTCATTTCTGGCTGGTAATACCTCGCAAAATATCCGACAGATGGTGCGCACAGCACGTCACGGCGAAGTTTGAGCAACCCTTGGTCAACTGATAGTGTCTCTTTTAAAGTTGATAGTTCTATATTATGTGCTGGAAATATATTTCAATTTCGTGTCGGTTCGTCAAATTATTAAAAAAAATAATTCAACAATATTATTTAATATTTCTGTATGATTTTGGAATTAATATCAAGGATGTGTTGAAAGCGAGGTTGGAGAGGAATGATACGACGTGAAAAAGCTTTCTGAAGTTAGCACAACTTCAGAAAACTTTTCCATGTCGTATCTTTCTATTGTACATTTCATTTTGAACACCTATACATAACTACATTATCACAAAGTTTAGTTTTTAACACTAACAACCATTGTTTTGTGACCTTGTAAAATAAAATGTATTAATAACTCTAAGAACTCTTTCTTATCCGCGTATTTTCTGCTTTTCTGATGTGCATCGGCAGTGCACTCAGAATAGCCAATGTAATTTTAACTTTTGTTCGTTCGTGCATCAGCTGATACAGGATTTTGTAAATGGCACTTTGTTTGTTTCGTATAAGTCAAGTTGCCACTCACTGACTGTCAGAAAGTGGCCTTCTTATATCGTATGGACCATACCAGCCCGCGGACCAACTGGCCGGTGCGACAGCGCCGTCGTCGTGGACGTCGGGGACCTGGGCGGCTCAGTACGAGTTGGCGAAGCGCATCGTGCAGGAGGCAGCACACAACGATCAAGGCGGGGAGGAGGATCTCGAGGTGCTGAAACATGCGTTGTGTAGCGAACCTCACTGCTGGATTCTGCGGGCTGCTGACTGCGGATGCGTGAGGAATGGAGTGGGATGCGTCGGACCTCGGAAGTTTCCTTCCATCAGCCTCCACCCCTAGGCCAACTGATTCGCCATCAGGCGTGATAGGTCCCGGATTTCACGCCGAACTTGAACTCACCCCGACCGACGGACCACTTTGGTGGGTGGGGAGGGGGTGGCTCCCCGTGCTTTGGCTCCCCGCCTTCACCCCCGGCGTGGAGACCCCGGTGTCAGCGCGGAAGAGCGAAGATGGAGCAGGCGACGTGACTGAGCTGCCCAGTTTGCCGGCGCACTCGACGAGAAGCGGTGGGGTGGGGGGGGGTGTGTCCTGCATTCAACAGCTGCTGTCAGTACCATTGTGCTGGTACGCCTGCACAGAGATATTGACAGCAGTTCAACCTTAAGGGCGCTTGCGCCCACAGCATCCCCCCCCCCCTTTTCCCGTCAAGATTTCAACTCCACATTAAAAAAAAGTATGGAATCCACACCCGCTGTCTCCTGTCGCATTTTCAGTAATGCATGAATAAGTTCTGAGCTACTTTCCTGTCGGGGGTGGGGTTACGTTGCCTATACCGGTATTTCCCCTTCCCCTTCTTGGATATAGCATCAACTATAGGAACACTTGCAGTTCGTGGCCCCAATTGCGGCCATAGCTTCTTTAATCCCTCCCTTTTGCGATGCACGCCTCCTTGCATTTAATTCCCTCTCCTGTAGACGTATGGGGCCTAACCCTGAGACGCACCTAAACTCCCGTCCCTACCTCGGATGTACACTTAACACTTAGCAATAGGGTAGGTAAAAAAGAACATTGCAGAGCACTAGGCCAGACGGCTTGGCTGGGCTGCGGTGGAGGCAGCCCGCCCGGCCTCGCTAGTGCATGCGCACGCCGAGGGCGGGGTGGTAGAGTACCTGGGGAGGGAGGAGGGAGGTTCTCGCTCTTCGCCCGCGCTTGGGCTGCACGACTGCCAGCCCTCAGGCAGTCACGGGACGAGCAACTGGTGCGCGCTTTATATTACTTAGCAGTCGTCGAAGGTGTGAAGTGAAACATTTAGACGATTGTAGCTGTGCTACTTTCACTATATTTGAAATAAATATAACACGTGCAGAATAAATGTGACAGGTTTACAAACTATTTTTTTTTCTCAATTATCACTAGAAGAAAAAAATAAATTAAAAACAAATGGCTTAATAATTAATTAGCCTTCATAAAGTAGGCAGCAGACAAATAAAAGAAAATTTTACTGTGGTGTGTATGATAAGCACAAATTGCCATGTGGATGTGAATCAAAAATGCTATATTTTATTTACTGGAAAGTATGTTAAAAAAATTGTTTACGTATTTAAATAATTTGCTTATTTGTGGTGTTGCGAATATCCTTGTTTTAAAGTCGCAAAATTAAATGGCGGTAATATTTTATTTTACAGCATAAATAGGGAATAAGACAGAAAATGACTATGTTAAAATATTTTTTTATGAACAAACATTTTTGAGACAAACAAATTTTAATACCGGATTATTCAAAAAGTATGGTGCGAAAGTAAAGCTGATTTATTCATGCACCATCCTTGTTGAATACACCCGTATACTGAAGCAATAAAGAAAAATTATAACTTTTATTTTCGATTTTGTTAAGAAATCTAAGTATGTAATGAAAAGCTAAGCGAAATGCCAATTAGAAGTTCTCTGAATATCAGTGCTTGTCGAATGTTCGTTTAGGTGAATAACGATGAAATTTTTTGTTCTTTGTCCATTTGTCTGTTTATTACTAACTTGTTACTGAAATAATTACTTGAAACTTGGCTTAAAATGTTGGCAAAAGCTATTTCGTTGCTTTCAAGGATTTTATTACAACATTTCTTTCTTATGCAATCCATCCATGTCTATTATTTTTTTGCATGTACTTCAAGTAAATGTTTAGGAGCATATTTTTATACTGTATGGCCCATTAATGACATTAGACTAGTTTTATGTCACAATTTTAATTGGATTCAGTTCATTATGTGCAAGCATTTTGTTGACTATATATATATATCTAGAGCAAACTTAATAAAATTTTCAGATTTTTGTTAAACGTTCGGTAAAGCTGTGTTCTCTTTAAATTATTTTTCATTTCTGTTTCAGTTTCATGAAATCCACAATATATACTTATTTGTGTTTTGCGAAACAAAATGTCACTTCCACACAAGCCTAGAATATAGAAAAGATTTTTTTCACACTTAATAATTGTTATGTAGTTCATTTGCTAACTCTCAACCCCACCCCTTCATTCAAATATTCAGTATCACTGTGCAATTCTCCCTGTGCTGAAAGCCACGAGCCGCGGCTGTAACGCCTACAACATATAAGGCCTATTCACTTTTGTCGACGCAGCACTCCATTTTGCAGCAAAAAATAACAAAACAGCTATTTAAAAACATCAATTAAAATATTTATTATGCAAGGGCAGAAAATACAGGAGATCCCCGACAAAACTCACCGGCATCGTCCGGCACGATTCTTACGTGCGAAATTCCGGGAGAGACCCCGCCAAGAATCGCCTTGGTGGGAGGTGAGTGCCCTAGCCACCACGCCACCGTGGCCCCTTTCTTAATAATTGGGTCACGCATCACAAGTGTTTTATACTTCTGTTAACATTATTTTATTTATAATTAGTAAGAATACAAACGGAGAAAGCAGGTGTGTTTGGAATGCCTAGTAAAAAATAGTTCAAATGCAAAATATTATAAAAGTGAGTGCGCACAAAGTTGGTGCTTTGTGCCTTTGGTGTAATTAGCTATAGACTGTTCATGGTTAATTGAGCACAGATGGAAGCCCTGCTTAGGATCTACTTTTATTCTCATTTTGTATACTCCCGCCGTATTTAAATGCAACATTGTCATGAGCCTAATAGCATTATTCGCGTGTTATCCAAGTGAAACTGTGGAATTGTTAGGAATGGAAATGTGTTACTAAAGGCTGTCACTTNGGTGTGTTTGGAATGCCTAGTAAAAAATAGTTCAAATGCAAAATATTATAAAAGTGAGTGCGCACAAAGTTGGTGCGTTGTGCCTTTGGTGTAATTAGCTATAGACTGTTCATGGTTAATTGAGCACAGATGGAAGCCCTGCTTAGGATCTACTTTTATTCTCATTTTGTATACTCCCGCCGTATTTAAATGCAACATTGTCATGAGCCTAATCGCATTATTCGCGTGTTATCCAAGTGAAACTGTGGAATTGTTAGGAATGGAAATGTGTTACTAAAGGCTGTCACTTNAGCATTATTCGCGTGTTATCCAAGTGAAACTGTGGAATTGTTAGGAATGGAAATGTGTTACTAAAGGCTGTCACTTAACTGTTATGTTGGTAACGACGTAGGGAAATTTGTTCCATGTATCAACGTTGAATTATAAAATGTTAGGTTTACATTTATGAATACTGAAGTAGTTTCTTTTGCTTTCTATTTTTTTAATTCATATAAGTTAACGAATTAATATATTTGTAAAATATTTACTTTCTTTTAATTGTATAGTTTTATTTGACCGGCGTGGGAATAAAGTGATCTGGGCCATGGCAGTGTTTATTTTACATTTGGTGCAAAAGTAGATATCACGCAGGGCTTTAAAAAGTGCACAGTTTAGCGTGAACAGCATATCATTTGCAAGTTGTTATCCTAAAACGGTACAAAACAAGACATGGGTAGCCTACAAACTTTAGTGCTCATAAATTTAAACATAACACTCGCAATTCAATGCCAGGTCTTAACAAATATCGTTATATTCGCTGCCAATTTAACTGGGAACTGAATGTCAGCGTTTCATGAAGCACTTTTGTGTACATGGGTAGTAAGTCTTGTTTTTTAAAAGTTGTTTTCAAAAGTGTTTACTTTCATGACGCACCCGCAGAGTGAACACTTGTAGAACGTGCCATCCCCAAAGAAAAAGGCCTTCAAACATTTAATATAATCGTCATTAGGAGTAATCCGTATGTGGTTAACTTCATTCATGGGATTTCAGTTCCCTGAATATGAAAGAGGAATGAAAGAAGTGGTCTTACAGCAAGTCTAGAGCGACTTGAGTACTGACCTCTTGCTGCGAACCGTGGCATTGAAACAGGTGTGCTTACCACGTGGGTGAGATATTACGACACTGCGTCAGTCCAAGCTGAAAGCGAATACCGACAATATGTATTATAAGAAAAAATAGACTAACACTCTGTCTGACCGACATATCTACGCCCAGCCTCAACCATTGGTTCTATAAACATGACATTTAAAGGAAACATTCATTATGAAATGTAGGCAACCACAACGGATGAATTTTTCGAAATTCAACCCGTAAAGGGGTGAAATGGGGGTTCAAAGTTTGTATGAGAAAAATATTAGATGGTCCTATTAACTCGAAACCATGTGAAAGTACTGTAAAAAATAAATAACTAAACACGTGCTTTACAGTTTGTTAGAAATAAGTCGCAGGGGCCAGCTCTCAAACTCGCAGGAGCTGACTTGAGGCAGGACTGTTCCTCCCGCCGTCAGTTGTACGTGGCGTGCTCGCGTGTAAGCTCGCGCCTCAGCCAGGTTGTATTGGCGCCACCCTCAATAACGGTCAACAACATTGTTTACTATATGTATTATAAAAAGCCTAACTTACATGATGACACGGACTTGCAATTCATTACACTTTCTATTTTAAAATATTTATTATATTTTTAATACATACTTACTATTTAAAAAATATTGTGACGAAAACACGAATTCCTAGCGAGCAACGTTGCGGGCAAAAACTAGTTAAGAATAACATTTGTCGAGTATTAGTTAAGGTACAGTTGGAGCAATAAATTACCGTTTACTGGATATTATATTTGTGAATAGTTAATAATTTTTAAACAGTAACGTTTCTTTAAAGTATTATCATTTTACGTGCTGTGCGCCTTCCAAACTGAAATGCCGGGAGCGTCTGTGCTCACTTTGCCGTGAAGCTTAGTTTTGCCTATCATGAGAGCAGAAGTTGAGCCGGGCTTGAGAAGAGTAGCAAGAAGCAGTGAGTAGTAGGCGGGTAGCTGCAGTCAGTACTGCACGCGGGGCTGGACCGCTGCCAGGACGTGACGTCACGCTGCAGGCAGGAGATGCCTAGCCCCCGCGCCCTCTTCTCGCGAGACACATGGTTTCAGAGTAGTATGACGAGGAGGGTCTGTAGTCAGTGCTGCAACAGTCCCGCCCACGCCACACTACTACGTACACGATAGTCTACCCTCGGTGTATTCACACTTTCTAAACAAACCCTTGAAAAAACACCCCCATGTATGACGTGTTTAGTAATTTCCTAAATACGCCGTGTAATAAAAGCGTTTTACAACTATGTTAACATCAAATAATATTATTTTTCCTTAAATTGAAAGTTTATCTATATTTCATATTTCATTTATAATAAATATGAATAAAAACATTGAGAAAACATGTGTGTTGGTAGCATCTAGTAACAAATAGTTCTCATGCAAAATATTATTACAACTGACTGCGCACGAATTCGGTGCGTTGTCCCTCTGATGTAATTTTCTAGACCTAGTTAAGCTTTGTTTGCACGAGGCGGAGAAATATCCTAGTAGTAGAACTTGAGCAGGGCTTCAGCAAAGTGTGAAGTAGCCGTGAATGGTCTATATACAGCGTCGCCTGTTAAGGCTCCTGCCTACCTAGCATGTTTCAGGCACAGAGGCAAGGGAGTGATAAGGGCGGCACTCGCACGCGTGCCTGGTGCCCCGTCGCTCCTATCTGCGACCCTCCAACCTGGCGTTCTGTGCTTTCGTCGTGCTACATGTAACTATGGACTTTGAGCTGTGATCCTATCTATTAATTGATGAAAAGTCTGTAGCTAAGCTCCTATCGTAGTTTCGCTCGTGTCCGAGTAGTAAGTTCTATGATATGACGCACTGAGAAAGCAGTTTTTAACAATGTTCAATGGTTGCAAAACAATATTTACAGCATCCATGATATATTTACAGTACGTTTTCTTTCTTGTCTTTAGTGATTATGTTTATTTTCAAAGGTAATCATAGTGAGGACATGTTTAATATTTGCATCGAAGAGCTGGATTTTAAACCAGCTGAAACTTCATATATTTTAAAACAATTAATTTTGAAAATGTACTAATATTTAGTTTCTATAAAATTTTATTTTTAAAAAAATATTTATTTCAAAATGGTATATTATATCAACTATTAGTGGTTCTATTAATTCAAATATTTAGTCAATAAAACCAACCCCTTTCGAAATATATTAAATAATTCAAATTCAGTTATCGATTTTATATTTCGGAAATGCGTTTACTGTGGTGCCTTCCCATAGCCTTTAAGAGGTCGCTCCTGAGTTCCAGCAGTTAGACGACTACAGAGCTATAGCTATCTGTTTTACTACACTGAAGGTGAAGTATGAAACACGTTCGAATTCGGTTATAAAGTGATCACAAGAGGTATTCATAAAGCTACATTTTATCTGATAATGTTTTTCTATAAGTAAACTTAAATACGTCTCCACGAATTAATTAAAATGTGATGAAACATATATACACAGCAAAAGTAATCTGCAACTGCCAGTATGAAATCTTCATAATAATAAAAGTTAAAATGTAACCGCCAAAAGAGCATTCATTCATGTTTCAAGTATATTTGGTAACCATATCCACTGCATAAATAAAGTTTAATATTTATTGTGAAGACCATTGACATTGATTGTAGCATGCATGCTGATTCCACACGTTTCTTGGTTATATCTTCACCTATCTTGTTCCATTCTTCCTTAAGTATCATAATGAACTCATTCCTAGAAGTGCACTTCTTTTTTCTCATTTGTCTGTCGAATAAAGCCCACAGATTCTCTATAGGATTTATGTCCGGGCACTGTGAAGGTGTTTTCAGAGAATCTCTGATGTTATATAGTATACACACTCTAGGTTTACATGCTGTGTGCTTCGGATCGTTGTCTTGTTGGAAAATGAAACTGTTGTCTAGACCTAACTTTGAAGCACTTTTTTTCCAAATGGCATTTCAATAATATATGTCGATATAACCGAGTGCATTAAGTTTATCTTTAATGACAGTTAATAACCCTACATCAGAATAAAACATACTAACCCAAACCATTACATATCCACCATGTTTGACAGTTGTGGTTGTTATGAGAACGTAATTCACTATTAGGTGTTCTCCAAACACGTCCTGGTCCATCTGACCCGAATTAGTGAAACATACTCTCATCAGTAAGTACAACCCTTTTCCAGAAATCAATTCCCTTATGAACATAGTGATTCAGGAACATAGTGATTCAATAGTAACAACATTCCTATTGACCTCGCTGATGTAGGGCTTCTGTCGCGAAGTCCTTGCCTTGTACCTAGCATTATGGACTCTGTTGCGGAATCTTTGTGTATAGACATATTTATCTAGTTGTGTCTAGAGGTCATTGGCGATGTATCGAACGCTGATTCTTAAATTTTGCCTTACTTGCCAGAGCACACAACATTCATACAGATAACACCTCAGGGTGTCCTGATCTCTTCCTGTTTTCAGTACATCCTGTGTTCTTATACTTGCACACAAAGTATTTCACTGTAGCGAAACTATAATGAACCGTGTCAGCGATTTTTCGGTAACTATTACATTGTTTAATAAACGAAGATACTATTTGTTCTTTCAGACAGTTCATCCTTTCGACGCCCCATTATGGCTAGTGCCGAGGTTCTCTGCTTGTAGAGCTGCTATAAAGTTAGAACTGAAAGCCAACACTACTCTATTCAAGTAAACACTTTAACTTCGAGCCAGTTTAATGTAACATAGCTACAATTTGCTGNCTATTTGTTCTTTCAGACAGTTCATCCTTTCGACGCCCCATTATGGCTAGTGCCGAGGTTCTCTGCTTGTAGAGCTGCTATAAAGTTAGAACTGAAAGCCAACACTACTCTATTCAAGTAAACACTTTAACTTCGAGCCAGTTTAATGTAACATAGCTACAATTTGCTGTTGAACCATGACTGTGTGGATAATTTTTGGTGGTCACATTTTAAGTTTTATTGTTCTGTTGATTTCGTACTGGCCATTGCATATCAATTTTGTTGTGGATACATATGTTACATAATGTTGTAATTAATTTGTGGAGATGTATTTGTGTTTATTGATATATTATAACAATGATTATCAGCTAAAAAGTTGCTGTGTGAATACTTTTTGAGATCACTGTAAGGAATGGTTTCATCACAAACTTGGATATAATTTATTTTATAAAGATGTAACAGCCTCTTGTGATGCACACTGACTTGCATATGTTTTCCACATTTGGGGCACAGAAGCAGGGCAGGTATCGGGGAGACATTAACGCACTCATAAGGTGCCCCNGCATATGTTTTCCACATTTGGGGCACAGAAGCAGGGCAGGTATCGGGGAGACATTAACGCACTCATAAGGTGCCCCCATCACCATTACGCACTAAGTGGTAAAATGGTGAGCAGGATATTCGTGTTACAGCAAATAAAAAAGCGTAGGCACTTTCAACACTGTAATATTACCGAAATACTGCAGCAAACTTCAATGTAAATTTCTATGCTAGTTCCACATGATTTCATTCCGTGTGTTTTCAAATACGGCATTCTAAGACAAATGTTTATATACACTCACAGACACAATATTTAAGCATCTTCAAGGAATGGCAGAAATAAAAATTGATGATAGGTCATGTAGCTCTTTTGCAATGATTACAATATCAGATCACACAGATAACAGTAGGATGTAGCAGCCAACAGCTGTTCTAACTGGCCATTGACATNTACAATATCAGATCACACAGATAACAGTAGGATGTAGCAGCCAACAGCTGTTCTAACTGGCCATTGACATCCTGCAGACCGGCACCGGATCAGAGATGATGTCCTCGCTGACCTCGCAAATTTTCTATCGGGAAAAGATCAGAGGACCTTGCTGGCCACAAGAATATCTCACTGTGAAGCAAATATTCCATATACACATGTGTTGTGTAAGGATGAGACTGTGCCAGGGTAACAAATGAGGATACAGGATTACACTGGTGTACTGCTGTGACTTCATCGTCCCCCGAATTCTTGCCTGGAGTCACATGAAATCATGCTGTACGACTTCCCACATCATAATGCCAGGAGTAAAGCCAGTATGTCCCCANTTGCCTGGAGTCACATGAAATCATGCTGTACGACTTCCCACATCATAATGCCAGGAGTAAAGCCAGTATGTCCCCACAACATAGGCATCATGTGTCCTTTCCCATCGTCGTCACTATAATCGCACAAGACAGTCACCCTTAGAAATGTAGAAAATATATTCATCTCAGAATGCCTCCTGATTGCTGCATCACTCCAAACACCGTCATCCCTGCTCTGGTGTAAACAGCAGACTACACATGGGATATGAACCTGTATTCCAGCTGATGCCAGTCGCCTGCACATGGTGCGGATTGATACTGGGTGTGCTAATGTCCAGCAACTATGTCCGAATAGCATGTGCTGATGTTATCGAGTTTCGTAATTCTTTGCACACAAAATGGCGATCCTCTCTTGGTGTGGCCTGTATAGTTCTACCGGAACATTCACGAAGTGTGCGAGTGCCCCAACATAACGAGCGGTCCCAACATCGAGCCACTCCTGCTCGCCTCCAACCAAGGCGAACCGTTCGGGTTCAATCCCCGGCCAGGTCACTCCCGGATTTTCGCATGTGGGAATCGTGCCAGACGATGTCAGTGGTCGGCGGGTTTTCTCGGGGATCTCCCATTCCCCCGCCCTTGCATTCCGGTGCTGCTTCATACTCACCTCAGTCCCCCTTCTCGGCTCTCAAGACCTCGCTGTTAAGAGCTGCCCAAATCTCTTTACTCCCTCAACATCGTTCTACTGTGACTCGGAATGCCCAACTCTCCTGACAAATGCACGGTACATCCAGCCGATTCTATTCAGGCCCAAAATTCGGCCNGTGACTCGGAATGCCCAACTCTCCTGACAAATGCACGGTACATCCAGCCGATTCTATTCAGGCCCAAAATTCGGCCCGCATCAAACTTCGTCAAGTGCTGGCAGTATAGTCTTGTGCATCTTCGAGGCATACTCAGTGTTCGATGATGCTCTGTTGGCGATGTGATGCTTTACAAATGTCTTATAATAAACGCTATAATCTTAGTGGAAACAATAATGCATTGTATTACCCATTCTAGATGCTACAGGTATTTGCAACTCCAACGACAACCAGTTATGGTATGCACATATGCAAAATTACGTCAAATTTAAAGAATTTATTCTGGGTGCTTCACTTTTTTTTGTTAGTCAGTATANTATGCACATATGCAAAATTACGTCAAATTTAAAGAATTTATTCTGGGTGCTTCACTTTTTTTTGTTAGTCAGTATATTTTAGATTTCTTCAAACAGTGTTTCTAAGATCCATGATGACTTGAAAGTAGTGTTCCTACCTCATCTACAGTAATGTGTTCTTTGCATAAAACAATATCGTGGGTAAAAATTTAGTAGTTTAATTAAATATTCTATGATTTCAAATTTTTGCAAAGCAGTTGAAGTAACAAGTAGGGAAGGGTATGCCATAAAGTAGGGATGCAGTAATGTAGTATGAGATGGAATCCAAGATTTCTCGAGACTAGTGCAGTACCTACATNTGCCATAAAGTAGGGATGCAGTAATGTAGTATGAGATGGAATCCAAGATTTCTCGAGACTAGTGCAGTACCTACATCTCTCGAGGGCTATCAAGATCTCCGACCATGTACGCATCCTGTGTGGTGCGGCATGTATGGTTTGGCAAGGCTGAGTGCATGTTCATGCCAGGTAGTCAACCATTGCCCTCTGTGATGCTGTATATGGATCTCAGAAAATTATNAAGGCTGAGTGCATGTTCATGCCAGGTAGTCAACCATTGCCCTCTGTGATGCTGTATATGGATCTCAGAAAATTATTCAGCTGCTCATTTCTAGAGGAATTGTATTATTGATAGCACATAATCTGTGAAAAATATGCATTCTACCCAGTGAGTACAGGTATGACTAAGGGTACTGTATTCACATTATTACTGGTGGCGGTCACAATCACACACTAATGTACCATCTGAATACTATCATATTATGTTGATAGAGGAAATAATTTCAGACGATGAAACAGAGTATTCGCGTTACTGTTAGGTAGTATGGCATACGAATGTGAACACAGTAAAATGGTCTAATNAGACGATGAAACAGAGTATTCGCGTTACTGTTAGGTAGTATGGCATACGAATGTGAACACAGTAAAATGGTCTAATACCATGCATAATAGATATCAGATGATGTTGTAAGCTAAATGGAAGTTGCAAACGAGGAAATATTATGAAGAAGTGTTACACAGGAAATCTGCTGTTTTGTTTGTACGAAAGAATTAAAATATGACAGTAAAAATAGCAAGGAACACACCAGCTTGTTACAAACAACCACAAAATGTTTTATTTTACAGAGAACGAATGTTCTATTACCACAGAGTAACTGGTAGAAGGTTTTCTATGTCAGGGATCTTTCAAGACAAGATAGATGAACGCCATTTGACACGGCCGTGTGTCAGAAGGAGCGACTAGTGACCAGCTAGAATGAGGCGGCGATCATCTGTGCAGTGAAGAGTGATAACGAATGACTGGACTGTTGGACTTGATGGGTGAGTGACAAGACATTTCTGGATGATGGCAATAACGCAGTTTAGTTTTATTTGTATAAATTATTTGTGCAAACAAAAGGACTGCAGTGACTGCCATAAGGACTTCAATTTTAATAGAATTGTAAGTAATTATTGTTTTCGCTGAGAATAAAGTGTTAATAGTATAAATAGGACCATCATTGTTGTAAATAATAGCTCTGTGTATTTTTGTAGCATTGTAAATATGTATAAAAATTAAATTTTGTTATTTAATTTTTATTAAGACTTCCATCTCTCACAAACTAAGATACACACCTGGCTTCTTATAACAATAGTATATGAGTGCACAAGCGCTCTTCTTCCGCCCTTCTCCTAGGCCGTGAAATAATGGAATTAATAACGCATAAAAANTTATATGAGTGCACAAGCGCTCTTCTTCCGCCCTTCTCCTAGGCCGTGAAATAATGGAATTAATAACGCATAAAAATGTTTCCTCGTATAAATTTGATGTGGTCAAGAGGTGACCCAGGACTAGTTGAGTGTAGAATTTCCCGGCGCCATACCTCAGCGGAGAGTTAGTGAAGTGGGTCGTTCGGTCGACAGCCAANCTAGTTGAGTGTAGAATTTCCCGGCGCCATACCTCAGCGGAGAGTTAGTGAAGTGGGTCGTTCGGTCGACAGCCAAGGGGGCCCTGGATGCCTCTGTCGGTTTGAAGATGAGTTGTCATGCACTTAATATTATACTACTTACACACATTGGCCTTGTGTACGATACTGTAGGCCATCTCGTATGCCTGAAATATATTACAAAAGTTGAGGGTAGTACTACAAGAGGTGTAGCACCCTATGTGTCCCGGGGACAATGAATCAACACTCATTTGACGTGACCAAGCTTGGCTACGACGATAAAGCCAACTTGATCTGCGGTGTTTCCAGAGTTGTGAAGTAATATGTGTGTGCCCGGCGCCACAGCTCTGCGGTGAGCTGATGAGATGTAGGGTCGTTCGGCCGACAGCCTAGGGACTCTGGTAAACACTCCGTCATACACACGTTGCCGAGGTTGTGGGCCACCTCGCACGCCTTACTTGATTATCAATAAAAACAGTGGTGCTGGTTGTTAAGGTATTTATTACCCCGTTATGTACACTCAACTATACAGAAGACACGTGGCCTGAATGGCCCGGAACTACAAGCGACCACGTGGTCTTATCATGTGAAGCTCGAAATGCACTTTTGATTCCCGATAAATAATAACGTCGCTCTCCCCTCGGCGCTATGCAAGTTAAGTAAGGAAAGAGATGATGATAATGATTTATAATGTTATGGATGCGACTGGATACTGTTCGACAGATGATGTCCTTGCTAGGGCTTCTGCGGAGTGGGGAGAGCGTAACGTCCGAGCTCGTCCAAGTCCAGGCGAATACTGGGCGGAAATGTGCGCCGGCTTCCGCCGCCTAGACGCAGCCGACGCCATGCGGTGAGACGGTGAAACACAATATACACTGAAAGATGATTATGGGATGGAAAATGATATGAACTAAATTAACACAAGAAAACATAATTACCCTTACACAAATACATAATAAAAATGATAATACTTATTCTAAATGTTTTCATTGCACCAGCCACAGCATTGCCAAATGTAGAATGTCACATGTCTCTGGCTGTGGCTGGGCAGATTGCCTCCGATGACAAAACTAATTATTTATTAATTACACACTGACACTATTAACAAATACACTGACGAAATAAACTGAATAAATAATAAACACTAATGCACTCGTGCCCACGGTGTAGTGCGTTTGGTGTGGACATACTACGGCAGTCAGTGGGCAAAATGACTCGTGAACGTGCGGTTCATGTCACACTGAATTTTGTAAAGCTGTTTATTCACATACTTGATAAATGTTCAAGAAGTGAATATGTGAATNGGTTCATGTCACACTGAATTTTGTAAAGCTGTTTATTCACATACTTGATAAATGTTCAAGAAGTGAATATGTGAATATTAAAAGAATAGGACCAAGAACCTACAGCCTGCCGGTGACATTAGCATGAAAATGACTTAAGTCAACATTGTATTTATGCAGATACATGGAAGCATTAAGCTCTGTGGTGAGAGTGCAGGTGGTTCTCCCCTCGGTACAGAAATAAACCAATGTTACGGTTAATTAAATTATTATTGCAGTGAAGTGATATCAGCCTAAATAATGGTACCGAGAGGGCTCGCGGAGCGGACGACCACGCTGTCAGACTGGCTGATGTGCTAATATGAACTGAACGAATGGCATCAGCTTCCATCACAAGTGGCGTGAACAGACATCAATCGCCGAGTGATAAAACATGACATAAGCACTATGTAACATTATTGCAATGGTGAAAAATTATATACATTAAATGAAACACACTGGTGACACCCCCGTTGATTAAAAAATGTATGTTAAGGTTGATGTGAAGTTGACAGGGAGTGTCACCCCACTAAATCAAATGTTACTATGATGGAGGCCTTTACAGGCAATCTCCCTTTATAAAAACACGAATACCCTCTTATAAAAAGTCATTGAATACACTATTATACTTTATTGTGAAAAGTCTCTGTATTAAATTTCCTGTGACGTGTTTCTATTTCTCTGGCTACATTGTTGCCAGGTGGCTGCTGAAGGGATGGACGAGTCCACCTGGGCAAAGGGGTGTGGGTTTCCATGCTCGATGGCTCTTAATACAATAANCCCCCTGACTGTAGCATTGAATGAAATGAAGTTGCAGAATAGGTATAGAAAAATGCTGCGCACTATTGGTCGCACTTTGGGTTACTAAGCACTTCAGCTTCAGCCTACAGGCCAGTTTACGCCACTTGGTGGTGTGTTACATTGTGCATCGCAGCGCGAGCTGCTATGACGTAACAACCAATAGCCCGTGCACCCAAAGACAGTGACTTTGGGGTAAACACAGTTTTGGATCACCTACTAATTTATTACAAGAGGTAACTCTTGTAATAAACAAAGTAGGACAACCTCTTGAATCACATAGTACCTGTTGGCAAGAAAGTACAAGTTCAATTCTTATCAACCTGCACTACGCACTCTTGGCCTGAGGCTGCAGGTGTGGCCCGGTGCAGCTGGTGCAGTTGATTTGACTGCAGCGGTCAGAGTGGGCACAAGGAGCTCTTGGAGGCGTGGTTCACATCAAATTGGCGATAAGGCTAGTCCATCATCCTGCGGGATGATCAGGGACACTGATTACACACATCTGCCATATTTAACCATTGATACAGTTTATAACTCAATCCTCGATTACGAGATGCAAAGTTAGACAAATACAAACAGCAATTAATATTGCTAACCATCCAATACCCATTTAGTGGTTTTTTTTCAAGTGTGCTGTTACGTGACCACAGAGATAACAAGGCCTTGCAATATCAATGTGACGTCATTGGCGAAGGCAATGCGGTCTCCGTGTCACACATTGTTTTGGAATGTGAAGTTGCGCGTAAAATGAAAATAGACAATGGGGAATGCATTATTTTTGTTGCTTTCACTCTGTTGTCATTTGCGAACAAGTAAAGAAAGAAGTCCAGAAATATTAGCTTACTTAATTATTACATTCTGTGAATGTATCAACCAATTGAAAGCTGTTTATTTATTTTCGTTGCATTTAATATATTGCCATTTGTAAACAACAAAAAGTTTATTAATAAATATTAGTTATGGATACATACTCCAAGCTGTTTCATAATTGTTCTTTGTGTAATAGATATATAACATTACATTGTTCAACTAATCGGACAGATAATCTAAGCATAACCTCTTTGGCCTGAAACTCGCTGTGCTTGAGTTGTTTAGAATAACTTTAAAAAACTAACTAATAAAAAAGTTCGGATAGTCTCAGTAAAATTTTTTATAGTTACTTAAATTTATTTTATTTTTAAACAAAAATACTGTAATAAAGCATGTGTGTCAGGTTCGTGAAACTAAGTACCGTTATATAGGATTTAACAGCTATCGCTGATTAATGCTGGTACACACATACACAAACTGCAATAATAAAAATAATGAAAATGTATATTTTTCTTCTGAAAACTATAAAGTTGGTAAAAATCTAATTACATATTAAGATTTTGCAGGCATGAAGTGCTCTCGCAAAATAGCGTTCAACAAGGCATTTATTCGTTCTTCAGAGTAAGGAAACTAAAATGCGCCCAATAGCCTATCAAGGCGATTTACAAGGCACCGAGGAACACAAAAGTTAAACACCATGTTAGGTTATTACCATTTAACCTACAATTTTTATAAAACACTAGGCGCCACATTCCGAAACTAACCAAGCTGCCAGCCATATTGGCCACTTATGGTGGCCAAGTAGTCATGATGTCACTGACATACCTGTGCGAAGTTGTAAGGCCTTGTAGTCTGTGTGGTAGTGGCTCTTCCCTACCTCTGCACTTTGTGTCGCCCCTCTTTGTCTAGGCAGGATCTTGTTACATTTCTGGCTTTCACTGCGAATATTTGAATTTGCCACAAAATGTTGGTTTTTCTTCTTCTGAATACACCCATCCTAGCAATCGCATGTAATGTAATTGCACATAAAATAAGAATGCATATTTTGAGAACTCAATTTTTTTTTGGGTATGAAATGTATCGAACAAAATGTTATCTAAATTGAATAACAGATCAGAAAAAAATGGGTGCATATGAAAAAGAAAAATAATTTCCTAACTGTAACAGTAATCTAACTAAACTCACAGCGAGAATTCCAGATCATATTAAATTTTAGGTTGGTTCTTATTAGGGATGTAACGATTCCACTTACCCTCGATTCTCGATCTTGTTGCTGTTACCAATCTCGATTCTCGATTCAAAACATCACAATTCTTTAATTAACAGATAATTACTTTACAGAACTAAATACTGTATGGAAGGGTGTGAAATTTAATTATTTAAACTAGGCCTACATTAGTAGTAGTAGTAGGCCTATTACTAACATAAATAATATGACATGAACAGTGGGAGCAGGCATTGCATAGTAAGGATATATATCGCAACGATACACACTCTGTGAGCAATAGACACACTGCAGCACTCAACATAACCAGCCCTATGGTGGGACCTCGGCAACTGCCACAAGAGTACCAGCATAGGGAGGGAATTAGTGTTACACAAGATGCACACTGTATCAGTATCCTACACAGAGAAGCTGACACACATCTGCTACAGGATTGGTGTCAAGGAGAAGGCGAATTCGNATGCACACTGTATCTGTATCCTACACAGAGAAGCTGACACACATCTGCTACAGGATTGGTGTCAAGGAGAAGGCGAATTCGACGACAGTGCCACCGACAACAACCTGCGGAATGTGACAGCGCATCCCCAAAGGGACAACAGCATCTACGATGGCTATTCGTCGGGGATCGTGGCACCTAGACCCTGCAAGAAGCAGAGGTGACCCCTTTGGTGCCACAGCACCAGCCTTAGCTCCAGCAGTGTACAACACAGCGAAGGTGAGACTACACCCCTTCTATACCGACCCAGCAGCACATGCAGTGAGTACACCCGCATATAGGGTCTGCAAGCAACATCTGCTTCGACCATGTTACAAGCGATCTCGTTGCATGGGCCCCTCTCACCGAGCAGCACAACCTCAGCATCCACCTATCCGACTAACTGTGGCGACGTCTCAACCCCACAGTGCTTTCTTTAAGGCTGCACCGCAACTGTCCACTAGATGTACAGCTGTGAACACACAACTGTCTCCAACAGCACTCTGGAGATCATCCACGACAATGCAGNGATCTCGTTGCATGGGCCCCTCTCACCGAGCAGCACAACCTCAGCATCCACCTATCCGACTAACTGTGGCGACGTCTCAACCCCACAGTGCTTTCTTTAAGGCTGCACCGCAACTGTCCACTAGATGTACAGCTGTGAACACACAACTGTCTCCAACAGCACTCTGGAGATCATCCACGACAATGCAGGCCATACCACAATTAACTGACAGCTATCACTCATTTTATGTTATCAAAAACTCTTTATTAATTTGCTGGGGCAACAAACATACGAAATTAGTAGCTTTTCCTTTATTCAACTATTCACTACCCTTGGCTTTTACATAGCCACTTCTTTATGGAATTCGAAAAGACC